>JBAJNP010009995.1:0-17147 GCA_036877545.1 Yasuhikotakia modesta | reverse complement strand
CACTCTCTTACATGTACACACACACACTCACACACACTCACTCACACACACACACACACACTCACACACACACTCTCTTACATGTACACACACACACACACTCTCACACACACTCACACACTCTCTCTATATATATCACACGACAGATGTATATATTTGTATACATACACAACTACTGCAGATAAATATGTCTTTCCTGATAAGCTTTAATGTCATTAGGTCATTATCAGTAAATGTGTTTATTTATATTGAGTATAATTGTAAATGCTTTTTGTTTTCAAAACTGCAATCTGTAAGTTTTGTGTCTCTGTCGCCATCTCCGTTTAAACCGTAAACTGCAAGTTTCTTCACATACTTTACAGCACGAAAATGCTAATATTGCAAATAGTATCTTCACAACAAATCATATTCTTTGTTAAAAATGTGTTTTTCAGAAGAAAAGAAATGCTTTGTTAGCTCAGAGACCAACAATTCAGCCTTTCTTAAACACAAATCAGCCAAAAATAGACTCTTCGGAGGCAGGCGTGATGTTGAGTTTACCCGCACCCAGGTGAATTCACACGCTCCTTAAATAGCGTCGGATTTCAGCTCGCATTAATCAAACTCTTCCTCTCGTCCCCCACAGACCATCGTGAGGGGGACTATGGTGGGACATGGAGACTACATCTCAGCCATGCTGTCAGACATGAGCCGTCTGTCCGTCACCAGCTCCAACTCCCTCCGCAAGAGCAGCCCATCGGCCCGCAAGAGAGCGCAGTCGCTGGGTCGCCTGGGGGAGGTGAACGAGGGCGAGACGTATCAGTACGAAGGCCTGGAACCGTCTGAGGAGCCTGACTCTCACTGGGCCGAGCGCTCAAGGAACATCCACAGCGAGAGCGGAACGCCGTACATGGGTCTGAAGAAAAGCATCACGCTGCAGCCCAACGGCATCTTGCCACGTGCCAAATCCACCTATGAAGTCAGCATGAGCTCTCTGGAGATGCCTCCACCTCCTCCGGGTCTTCCGGCCCCTCCGCCTCCCCCCATCCAGATTCCTGAACCCCCCCGATCCATGTATCTGGGAGCGGAGGTGGGAAGTCCAACGGAGAGACTCATGATGCGGAGAGAGTTTCCGATAGTGTTCTCCCACAACCACAGACCCATTTCCTGTTT
This sequence comes from Yasuhikotakia modesta, assembly GCA_036877545.1. Classification (NCBI taxonomy): domain Eukaryota; kingdom Metazoa; phylum Chordata; class Actinopteri; order Cypriniformes; family Botiidae; genus Yasuhikotakia; species Yasuhikotakia modesta. The sequence continues at coordinate 15,995 of JBAJNP010009995.1, read as the reverse complement.
CTACAGCCCCACGATGCCCATGCAACAGCCCCACGGAGACGGTGGGGTTCTCACGCCTGACATGAGGACCTGTAACAGACTGCTGGTACACCCACAAAACAGCCCTGGTAGACCGTTCTCCTCATATGACCTGAAGGTAAACAAACCTGTAGTTGTTGTAGTGTGTCTGCTTGACTCATGCATATTAGCGGGTTAGCATATAGAATTTCCATGCTGGTGACCAGTGCTGCTAGCTAGTTAACCAAGAAAAGGATTCACAAAGGATTTAAGATTTTTGTGACATATACAGTTAATGCTTGGGGTGTGTTTAAATACCTTAATAGTGATGCTTTTCTCAAATAAAACACCCTAATGAACAAAGCAAGAAGATTAAAAGGAGACGTGATGTTCATGTTATTTTATAATACAATTATATTCTTTTTCTCTTTGATTGTACAGGCAGACGCAGCCATGAGGCATCAGCCGGGATATTTGCCCAGTGGAACCAGCAGTCCTCTGGTGAGACCTCACAAAACCGTTCGCTCGTCCTCCAGCTACACCATCGGACTCTCACCCAACATCAGTTATCGGCCCACGGGTCCAGACCCCTTTATGAGACACTCTGGCTGCCCAAACCCAGGACTCTATCCCAGGCAGGACAGCCCATCCCAACCCCGGCCCTCTCCCACCGGTTCCTTGGCCAATAGCCCCCCAGGAACCTGTTCCCCTGCGTTCAGACCCCCTCAGTACCCCTCACCCCGCCCCCCTCCTGATCCCCCCAAAGTGACCCATGAGCAGTTCAAAGCCGCTCTGCAGATGGTTGTGGATAAAGGAGATCCACGGTCGTACCTGGAGAACTTCGTGAAGATTGGAGAAGGTTCCACGGGCGTGGTGTGCATTGCCCGCGAGAAACACAGTGGGAGGGTTGTGGCTGTGAAGATGATGGACCTTAGGAGACAACAGCGGCGAGAACTTCTGTTCAATGAGGTAAAACAACAAACAAGAGGACTTCTTAGCTAGCAAGAAATGTTCTCAGAATGTTGGCAGGTAAAAGATCTGATCAAATTCTCCTGATGTCACTTTAAAGGTGGTGATTATGAGAGACTACCAGCACAGGAACGTGGTGGAGATGTTTAAGAGCGCTCTTGTGGAGGAGGAACTCTGGGTCATCATGGAATATCTCCAGGGAGGAGCGTTAACAAACATTGTTTCTGAAACCAGGTAAGAATTTAGAAGGTTTACATTGAGTTCTGGTGACATGCTCATCATTTTTTTCCTAGAAAATCAGGTTGAGATTTTTAATAATAATAATAATATAAAGATTTCATGGAACAAGTTAGACCCACACATAACACACAGTCAGAGTTCAGTTATAAACCACCACAATTCGCTCTTAAAAATAAAGTTTTTTAACTGCAATGTCATAAATCATTTTTGGTTTTTGTGAAACAAAAGGTCAGCAGATGTTAAAGGTTCTTCTGTGGTTTTGTGTATTGTGTGTTTTTTTTGTAAGCAAGATCAAACTCTTGAGACCTCATAAAACCTCAGTACTGCTGTAATATTTCATTCAGCCCACCAGAGGGTGATGTGCAGTTAGCTGTTTGATTTGTCCTGTGCAGTTAAGTGACGTTCACATAAGCAGCTGTCCTGCATTGACTCTGTTATCCTGTGGGAATAGTTTCACTGGATGGTCCGATCAGATTAACTGATGCTGTGATGACATCCGGGGGAAATTTAATAAGTGATCCAATTAGTTAAATGCATCTCTATACAGGGAATGTTTTAAGAACATTAGCTTGTTTTCTGAAAGCTTTCTCAAATGAAAAATGTTCTTCTAGTAACATTAGTAGAGTGTTTTTAGTGTGTAGCAAAATGGTTTAGAAAAACGTTCTTATAACTAAGCAATGTTAACACAACAGCAGATAACTGTTAATATAACGTTCTGTATTGACTGTGGTGTTGTATGCAGCTGAAGGTGAGGTAATGTTACAGGAGATGTTTGAGCTGTATGTGCTGATGGTTTTAACACTGTCTGATGTTGTGCTTCATTCAGACTGAGTGAGGAGCAGATCGCTACAGTGTGTGAGGCTGTCCTGCAAGCGCTTGCGTACCTCCACTCACAGGGGGTCATTCACAGAGACATCAAGAGCGACTCCATCCTGCTCTCGCTGGACGGAAGAGTGAGTCTGTCTGTACATCTGTCTGTCTATCTGTCTAACATAATGGCTTGATTTTACCGCTGTCAGTAACACCAGCTTTAAAATGTTTTTTGTTCCTCCAGATCAAGCTGTCAGACTTTGGGTTCTGTGCCCAGATCAGTAAAGATATTCCCAAGAGGAAGTCACTGGTGGGAACGCCGTACTGGATGGCACCTGAAGTCATCTCCAAGTCTCCTTATGGCACTGAGGTCACAATCTGTAACACTATTAACCTGATTTTAATGAGTTAATGAAGCTGTAGGTGATTGGTTGAAATGTGTGAAATCTCCAGGTGGATGTTTGGTCTCTGGGGATAATGGTGGTGGAGATGGTTGATGGAGAACCGCCGTACTTCAGTGAAACTCCTGTGGCTGCAATGAAGAGGCTGCGAGATGAACCACCACCCACCGTACGCAACCCACACCAGGTAAGAACACACATACACACACATACACACACACACATTAATGTGGTCTTCATTTTACATCATCCGTCTGAAGCTCGTATCATCTTGTCTGTCTGCAGGTGTCCCCAATGCTGAAGGACTTCCTGGACCGGATGCTGACCCGCGACCCATTGGAGCGAGCCAGCGCCACAGACCTGCTAGAACATCCCTTCCTCCTGCAGGCCAGCTCTCCACAGTGTCTGGTGCCTCTAGTGGAGCAATACCGCAAGCGCATGTCTCGCTGCTAAAGTGTTTCTTTTTCAGCGCTGGTTCATTCTCACGGAGGCCCTGGAGGTCCAACACTGATGCTCCACAGGGTGGAAAATAACAGGAGGTGACAAAGCAGGAGCATAGAGGAGTAAAAAGCACCTTTATCCCCTCAGGGGACTGACTGGAGATGGTTGGTTCACGAGAACTGAACACACACCTTTTCCTGGAGAACATTTCACCGGTGCTTAAATGGCAGCAGTTTTTAAAAGAGAATCGATCATGTGTTTATTAAAAGGTGTTACTGGTTTCTGTTGGGTTTTTTGCCGCTTATGTTGATTTTATTGTAACGTAGGTCTTCGCAGAACCTGTTCACATAAAACTCTGAATAACTTTCACATTTTCAGACATTCTCCGCTTGTAAACAAACAAACATTCTGAGCAACTTGTGGGAACTTGAAGAATTGTGTTTGGGCTGACAGATATTTTGCGTCACTATACACAGATGTTTACCTGCGTGTTCGCTGCAGGAGAACAGCTTGCATGGTTAAACGGCGCCACTCAAAGCTTGAATATTCATTTACGGAAAGGAAATCATTTTCGTAACATGTGAAATGATGTCATGACGTCAGTGCCGACGGGTGCAAATGTTTTTAATGAGCCATTGTAATCAATTGTACATATTTTAATGACCTATTTATTATTTTTTCAGTGGGGTGAACTGACACCTGTTTTCAGAAAGGTGTTGCGATGGTTTGTAATCTGTATATTGCATCTGAAGTTATTCTTTCTTAAACTGCTGGTTTTAAAATTACGCCAGAGGAACTAATAATGTACATATTAACCATAGTGGGAAAAAACGACTGGCATCTGTTTGTGTTAATTCTGATGTGAAGGGAAACTGTATAGTTTTATTTGACGTGTGTGTGTTTACACTTTGAGTTCACTGTAATATTTCTGCATCCTGTTGTGCTGTGATGTTTAATACAGGAAGTGAAGAGAGAGAAAGATTTTACGGCTGCTTTACACGGTCATTTTTGTTTGTGGTATTTTTAATTATTGGTCAAAATGCACATTTCAGACACACATTTGGCTGTAGCGTCACACCGTAATGTTTTCAATAGGACAGTTCACCAAATAATGAAAGTTGAGTTTTTAGCCCAGGGAACGTTAGAATATTGCCAAACATTTTATAAAAGTTATCAAAAGCATTATTGCAGTAACGTTAGAACTTTTTTTTACTTTATATCATATCATAAATGTTATTAAGCTGTTAGTGGAAAATGTTACAGGATTGGTAAAGTTTGAGTAACGTTCCTATAACCTAACGCAGCATAACAACTGGTCGTTTTTTATATGTAATGGAAATGGAGAAAGAAACGTTCTCATGACCTAAAGTTGTTGTTGACTCCCTCATGTCACTTCAAGCCTGTGTGCTTTTAATTCATCACAAATATTACAGGCAACTTCTGCAGTTTGTGATATTTGGAGCGTGGCAGACGGGTTCAGCTGTGACCGGCAGCTGGAAGATTCCTGGACTCGGTGCAGCTGGTTCTGAGTGTTTCGTGTGAAGATGTGTGTGTGTGTGTGTGTGTGTGAGACGCTGAAGCGAAGCAAGAGCCGAATCGTGTGTGTATTCATGAAAAGAAATACATTTAACTTTTTTAATGAATAAATCATGCACATGAAAAACCACAGAAAGTTGTCTTTCTTTCACACAATCTTTAACAAATTGTTTTATTAATATTTATTGAATACAAAGAAGTATTTCCCACACAGAGATGATTTAAATTCATACAGTATGTTTTTGTCTATAAAATGACATACAATATAACAGAATATAAATTGTTACAGATATGCATAGATATACAACAACATACTGTCAGTACTGTATACAGTCACAATGTATATGATGATGTTGTTATACACAAACAAACATAAATGTCATGAAACATGACGTGTTATGAGAAAAGCAACATAACATTTCTATAATTACTCAAACTATCACAGTGCAGTGAAATCTGTTTACATCTACAGACAATAACAGACTGCAGGCAATTAAAAAATTAACAATACAGCTCAAGATAGTCAGAAGATGGCTGTTAAACGGTAAACAGGTTTGTTTACTCATAAACTGTTTAAAATTCATATTTCTGACCTTTCTAAATGGTCATATATGAGGTCAGCCCAGAGCCATTTAAATATCATTATGATTATAATGATTCTTATGAACAGAACAGAGCAGAATTATTCTCAAACTCACATCTCACCGCACTGATACTGTCCACGCTGGGCTGACTGTTGACCCTCTGATGTGTGTTGGGTAATGGGAAGGTCTCAGACCGCGACATCCTGCTTTTGTTCTGACCCGGGTCGGTCGGACAGTCTCGGACGTGTCTCATGAACTCTGGTACTGTAAATCTGCGGAGCAGTCTGGTTCCCAGCCCGGAGAACCCTGAGGAACGAGCTTTGATCCTGTCTGGTTCCACTTCTTCTCGATTGATGAGAAGTTTGTTTTGTCTGCCCATCTTGGGAATGCTGCCACGGTTTTGAGCATCTTTTCTGCACTTCACGTCACCATTTTGTGCTTTTTCAAGGTTGTTGGCATCATTTATCTTTGTGTTGTCGTGGCAACAGAACTTTGCCACTAGAGGTTTCTCGTCCTGAAGAGAAGCTCTTTTAAATCTGGTGGCAGATCTGTTCATTTCCTGAATATCACCTTGATACGACTGTTTTCTGTTGCTTCTGATGTCCAGGTTGAAGGATTTGTTTTTTCCCCAGTGTGAGGCATCATCGCTCTCGTGTTTCACAGTTTGGCAGCGTTCTGAACTGAAATCCATCTTTCTGGTGCCGCCTGTTTCTTTCAGAAATGAGTTGTGAATTTGTTTAGAGGCAAATAATAGACCCTGTCCATCTTTAGCAGCGTGTCTGTCTGGCATTCTGTTCAGAGGTTGGCAATGAATCGAATCTGTCTTGTCAGGAGACAGAGGTGGACGCAGAAAGCGAATTTGCACGCTGTTGCTCTCGCCAACGCGCAGTTGTCTCTGAAACAAACTTGGCAGTAGTTCTTCCTGTTTGCTTTGCAGCTTCTCTCTGGAGAATCTCTCCAAAACTTGCTTGGGAAGGCGATTGGGCCACCTGAGATCTTCTACAGCTTCTCCTGTGCTGTTGGTAGGACTCACAAACTTCTTTCCGCTACCGCTGAGAGCTTGAACGCACTGGCTGTGACCGAAGAAGTCCGCCACTTGCATGGCAGAATGCCCCGCGTTGTTTGTGTGATCCAGACATAGGCCTAACTTCTTAAAAGCTCTGATCAGGAACTCCAAAATGTGGTGGTGTCCTCCACAGGCCGCGTACATTAGGGCGCTGTTGCCCCACGTGTCGGTGAGCTCAGGGTCAGCGTTGAACTGCACCAGTAGCTTCACAGCGTCCAGATGTCCGTGTTCGCAGGCGAGACTCAGGGCGGTGCGGCCGTGCTCGTCTCTGAGGTTCACGTCTGCTCCTTTCTCCAAGAGCAAGTGAGTGAATTTAGATCTCGTCCCGTTGTCCTGAACACACACCGCGTTCATCAGCAGCGTGTGACCCGTCTCGGACCTGCAGTTGATGATGCGTCCATCCAAAGCATCCAGAACGAAGCGGGCGAGATGAACTTTGCCGCTCTGCATGGCTTCCAGGAAAGTTTTTGTGCCAGAGCCCTGACACAAGTCTTTTGGCCTCAGCATCATCAGGACCCTCTGTAAGACCCTCAGGAGCGAATCGGTTTGCAGCGATCACTGGCAGGCGGATGAGAGTTTCTGAGTCTCGCCTAAGAAACTGTCTGTTTTATACCACAGCGTTTGCACACCCTCTGTGTGTTGCTATGGAAACAGCCATCTGAGAGCAGCGACGCCGCTATGGCGTTCATTCACAATCGCCTCCTCTTTCTCAGCTGGGAGGGGGAGAGACACTAATTCGATGAAAAGAGTTACTCAGTGATAACATGGGCTTGTTTTATTCTGCTGGGTAAAAGAAATGTCAGGTATAAAAGAATATATATATATATATATTACATCACTGCATGTTACCAAAGCAACAGTGTTTTCACAGTCAGCATTAATCTTTATTTCCTAAAATAAAGGTATTAGGACGCTCTATAGAGAAGAGTTTAAAACATGACATGCTGTAATGAATGCTAAAGGCTTAATATAGATGTAGAGTCTGTCACAGTTGCTTTTCAGAGTCATTTTTATAATTCCAGTTGTTTTATTTGTGATAAATCAGGCAGCTGTTCAGATCTAATGAAAATATTGACATCTGGTCAAAACTAATTCATAAAGATATGCATCATTTATGTTAATTCTGCCATCACAAACATTTCAGAGGCTTAAAACTAACCTGAAATGTTACAATTACATTTATAGAAATCAGGAACTTCTATTTTCTCCAGAAGATATAAAACATTCATTTTATAATAATTGTAGTTATTATTTTAATGTGATGCAGCTGGTAAATACAACCTGATAAAAACCCTTTGAAATAAAACGTTTGTTTATTTGTCAAAAGCAAAACTTTTGTTTACACATTACCTGAGTCTCAGGTCACTTTTATCACAGCAGGCAGGTGCAGATTATTGCATTTCCCATAACCAGGACAACCTGCTGCTTGGATGTTACTGATTTGATCAATATAATGGCACAAATGGAGTCTGTTTGACAGACGCAGTGCTGCCTAATTCGGTTTCTGGTCAAAATAATCTCCACTCAAACCCTCTCTTGAAAAGAGGCCTGCAGCTGTTGAGATGGATTGTGTGAAGCTGCGCTTTGACATTATTGTTAGAAATGTAAAACTGTGGCCTGGGAGACTCAAGGGGGTTTGAATCTATCAGGTTATTTCTCAGAACTGATCAGTGATTTCCTGAAACATCAGAAGATAAAGAGAATATGTAGGTTAACAGAACCAGTGAAACGGTTTTCAACCTTTTCTCTGTGAAACTTCTCTTCTCACTTAAAAGAGCTGTGAAGTTTTAATAACAGCTTTAATGTTTAATATAATATAAAACACTGTTAGGATGCAGCGGGTTTTTAAACTGTGCCTTACAGGAGAAACAGCAGCAGGTTCACATACATGATATACAGCTTTGTTCTGAATATACAAACACCTTCTGAACATCATTACAGACACGGGTTGTGTTTTACCTCACTGTCATGGCTGCTGTACACAGACCCAGCTAACAGTGAACATTCTCAGAACGTTCTCTAGAAGTTCTCTCAGTTATCAAAGTACGTTCTTGAAGTAATGTTGCCTTTTATCAAAAACATTATTAGTGAGATAAAACGTTAAAACAGCCAAGCAACAACATGAATACGTTATCAAAAACAGTTTTGGAACATTGAAAATAACATTTCATGTTTTTGTTACGTAAACGTTGGGAAAACCAGAAATAAGCGAGTTATTTTTATAAGTGTGTTCTTTGGACAACAGGGGACAATCTATGTTTGGACTCATAAATATGTTACTATTTTGGGGGCTTCAGTTCTGGTGGGCTTTTGTAGACGTCTTTCTGTAAGATTATAGGCTCTATTTATACCAGCGAAGGTTAGCAGGAACGTTATAGAGATGCGTGTTCAATTATTTCCTATAATTGGGCAGATGGATGCAGAAAATCGAGACTCCTGCATAAATACTCGGTTCTTCATTCTCAGACCTAAAGCTCTTCTCTCTGAATTCATAATTAGAAATTAATGTTCATTTCCAGCTAATGTCTGATGGCCCATCAGGGCTGACTGCGGTCGCTAAAGATGGAGGTTTCTGCTCAGAAACTTTAATGGCTGATTCAACAAGGCCTTTATGAAGTCAGTTGACACAGGGGAAATTACTTCCTACAATCTCATCCATTTCTGTGTATTAGAATGAACCAGAAGTTGCAACTGACTTCAGTGTTTTGAGGTTTTCACAGTGAAACAGTAACAGTGGTTTGTTTTTCCACTGGGAGTTGATGGGAGCTAATGGTTGGAGGGGAGGGGTTACCAGCTCTGGCTCCGCCCATGACACAAAAATCTCCACCCACAGAAATCTTTTTAATATTAAATCATTTTTAATAAACAGCAATATTCCATAAAAATAATAATATAACTTATTTGAATGTTGACTTTAGGAAAGAAACAACGATGGGACATTAATATGAAAACAGAAAACCTGAAACTTTCATCTCTGTTGCATTGTTTCATTTTTCATCTTTTATAAGATAAAATATCAGGATCTTCACAAAGCAGCTGAAGCTCATTTAAGGTTTTGGGATTGTTCAAATCATTTACTTTCCAGTGACTTTGTTTTGTGTCTCGATGATGTGAAATGTATGTTTCATGCACAAGTCAGTGATTCACAGAATTCATCAGCTGGTCTTCATGTTGCAAATGTGATTCAGCAGAAACGCACACAGCATCAGGGCAGGTTTAGCATCTGAGAACAACAGATAAACAACAGAGGCTTTCTGTGAAGTATTTCACATTCGCTGTTGTCAGGGAGTCTGTTTCAACACATGTTCCTCTGACACAATTTATTCTATTATCAAGCAAATATCTGATGCAGTGTTTGTTTTAAAGGGCTCTGAGTGTGTGTGTGTGTGTGTGTGTGTGTGTAGCTGACAGACACGATCACATCCACAGCGTCTGATCTGTAATGTCCTTTCTTTGATACAAGGACACATAACAGCTTGGCTTCAGTGTGTTTCACAGTTTGTCATGTTGAATGAGACGGACAGCTGGGCTATTGTCACAGTTAGTCGCCCTGTGTCCTCACAGGAAATACCAAAGTCATTAACGGGCAGGTCAGACCCAACTAGCAATTTTAGGCTTTAGGAACATTTCCCTAACATTGACATCAAAAACGTTTCAGTAACATTCAAACATCCAATTTATAGTCATGGTTAAAATAATTCTGCAATGTTTTTAAAATGTTCCAAAAACCTAAACAACCTAAAACTAATGTTTTAATAACATACAACATTAATATCGTTCTACAAATGTTATTGCAGAAAGGTTTTTTTGAGAACATTAGCCAACGTTCCAAGAATGTTCTGTGTTAACTGAGGCAGGGAGGAGAAACTCTTTACTCAGCACAACTTAAACCAGGTCATGTCAACTCCAGTTACAGATTTGAGGTTCAGCCCAACAGTTGGGCTCAATTAATATTGTAATTTATCCACCCAGATGGTCAATAAATCAAACAATCTCTTGTAAGTGGGTGCAGGTGTGACCGCAGCACACTGGTTTAGTTTAGCAGCCGATACCAAATCATTCATTTTCCGTCACAGTCATTTTTGTGACAACTAGCGCAGGAAGATAAAGGCTGTAAAATGTCACAATGCAGCGCAGATCAAAGGCGTAAATAAACCCACAGAAAGCGCACAAATCAAAAGCGATTTAACACCATGATTCATGCCAGCTTTGCTTCTGTTGGTCACTGAATAAACAAACAAGAAACAACTTTGTGTTTCTCAATCTCAACCAGAAAATAAATGACATGCCATTAAAGCCCATGACCTTGTGCAGTCATTCCACTTAAAGGTTAACAAAAATAAAAGCATATAAGGGAACTAAAATGTGAGGGAACTGCACCGATCACAGACACCAGCTACTCAATCCACCGGCCGTGATGATACAGACCCTCTACTGACACAGACAGACACGCATCTCTTAAACTCTCTCCACATGATCACAGCTGACAGACATCATTAGAAAGTCTCTCTCATTGGTGAATGAGGCAGGTGTGTGCGGAACAATGCGTGCTGATTGGTTCCTCATGCAGCTACTGCGCAGACGAACAAACGCTGCTCATCTGTGGTCTGCAATCAACAATCAACGTTTGTTTATATCCTTAACATTCTGAACTAATGAAAGACAATAACAGACAAACAGCGTTTAAGAGTTTATCAATATTTTCTCATGAAATCATCCAAAAATGTGTTTAGTAGCTGAACTAAAATGACTGATGAACTGAATAAGACAGAGAAGATGTGACGTTAAAAGAGCCAGAATAAAAAGACATTATTTATCTTTAACAGGGCCTGAGATTTACTGTGGAACTTCTGAACTGTTTGTTTTAATCTATAGATTTAAAATTATTAAAGTATGAAAGTTTAAGTTAAAGAATCTGTGGCTTTTATTAGTTTAAAAATACAGATCAGTGATCAAACTGGTGTTTTTACCTCACACTTATTCACAACAACATGTTTATCATCATTTAAAATCTGAGCTTCTGTCCACTTTAAATGTCATTAATTATTATCAAATAAATCCAATCATATGAACTAACAAATGTGTTGGATAAATAGAGGTCAAATATTTCAGCAGAGGCAATAAACCAAACAAACAATATTTTAGTTTTAAATGATCAAAGTACAAATTGTATGTGGGTATATATTGAATGAAAAATAATAAATAAACATAAACAATACCACCATTACCTAAAATAATGTTCCTTTCAATCGCTTCCGTTTGTCCAGGTTTGTCCACAACACGGGTTCAAATGCTTCGATTGCGGCCATGATCCACTGAACGAGTCTCATGACGTTTCTGAGGCACACGTACACGTTTCTTATTGGCTTGTGGCCACGTTTGAACTCTTGTAACGTTCTGCAGTTTATAGTTACAAATGAACTATAATTGGGCATCAAACCACAGAGGGCCGTTACGACTCGCTGCCTTGTTGTGTTCCTGAGCCCATGGGATCGTAAATTGTTTTTAAGGAAAATGCAGGTGGGGTGATGCAAGTGAAAATGAGAACTTAGGGAATGAACTCCCGCCCGGAGCCAAAGATCAACAGGTGCATTTAAACATCATAATAATACAATCAACTTACTGAAGTCTTAACAAGGTTTGAAGAGACTTCTGAAAAACAGCCCTGACTTCAGATGCTTCGTGTGTGTGTGTGTGTGTGTGTGTGTGTGTGTGTGAGGACAAACAACATCTAGTGCCACATTTATCTTAGTAACAGCATTTACAACGTTTTCTGAAAAATAAAAGTGGTGCTTGCTTGTGTTAATCTCGCTTTTGGTTGTGGGTGGTTGTCCAGGAGTTACTATGGGGAATGGTTAGTGTTTGTCAGTGTTGCCAAAGCATTCTGGGGTTGTGTCAGGGCGTTGCTAGGGTGTCGCTAGGGTGTGTGCTTCATATAATCATTCAATATAAAATGGAATGTGTTGACCAGGCAAAAATAAATATGCAGAAATGTTACATCACATCTCTCCTCATCAATCCTCCTGTGATTTGAGGATTATTCATGTCATTGGAGTTCACAGAATAAACTGATAACAGGTCACTGAATAATGGTGATGCTTTCCATAACACAACCATGTGATTTTGTGATGTTTGCTTGTAAAAACATAAGCAGAACCTCAGGGTTCATATGAAACTCACACACCGTCAGCCCAACACAAACATGTTGTCATGGTGAATATGTGGATGTGGTTCTGAGTGGATGTATTTTTGGAGCGTTTGGCCCTTGCTGAGATCAGCCGCTGTGACAGAGATCCACTCAAGTGGTTTCGACACAAAAGCGAGTCACTTTTTATAGCAGCCTGACACGGCCTTGAACAATGAATTCAATGCTTATCCACACAAAACAGCTTTTTTTCATCTTCACTGCAGTCTTTTGCAAGACACACAAAATCGACAAAATTGGAAAAGGTTACTTCCTGCAGGACTGCAGGTCTCAGTCTCTGCTTCTGACAATATTTGGTTGTTTTGTGAGGGTAATTTTACCTCACAGATGAACACTTTTGTGTTTTCCTGTTTTTTCCTGATTGAAACATAGTCACTGTTTGTTCAAATCACTAGCCACCACTGAGAGCTGCGTTCCCAGCTAACAGGTTTGGGTTGAAACGTTCCCATTAAGTAGCAGAAACATCATAAATGTTTGTTCTAGGAACATTCAAACAATTCATTTTTTACATTTTTAAAATGTGCCACCAACAATTTAAGAATGATGTTTTTTAAACATTAAAAAAAGTTCTTTCAACTTTACTGCAAGCATTTTACCACATTATTGTTAACATTGAGAGAATGTTTTGAGAACATCAGCTAACGCTCTGAGAACCTTCCCTGTAAACAGTGACACTGATTTGTGTTGTGGATGGAGAAACAGGAATTTCTCTTTAATGTCTGAAAGATAGATTATGAGATGCTGTGGACGGTTTGGACTCATCGCTAGGCAACAAGGAGCAGATGGCACAAGGGCGGAATGAGAGGGCAGTTCTGCTAGAGGAGGCAAACCCGTCCGACATACGGCGATCTGACAGGAACGCTGGTTGGAGTCACAGGAGATGGTCGCTGATGCAGAGGCCTGGAGCAGGAAGAAGCTCGTGGGAGGCAGGACGGGATCCGGGCAGGTGGCGGCAAATCTGGAGGTACTATGAGGACCAACAGATCTCAGATCTGTGTGTTTACAGAGGAAACTGAGTCACAAATTAGATGCAGGGGAACCTGCTTCATTTTCCTGAAAACATTTCTCTATATTGACTTGGATTGTCACACGGTTCTGGAGTTTTGTGCCTGTCAGTAAAACATTGTAGGATTTATCTGCAGATGTAGTTTGTATTCAAATACTTTTGACTAAAGAAAGCGGAGAAAGAACATTAATTTCTCATTAACAGTCAATTTCTCATAAACAAGGTTTCATGCTTTAAGTCTAAAACAGTAAATATGCATTTACCAGAACTACAGCCACAAACATTTTTCAGTAAATCTAGAACCGTCTGTGTTCCATGTGAGAAAAACACAAGTCACATCCAGATGGAGGATGTGGAGTGTGTTGGTGGTCCGTGTGTGTGTGTTGTGGGTGGGTTAACTGCTTAGATTAACATGTTAATTAGGTCACGACACACTTCACATGTCTGTGTATGTGAATCTGGGCGTGTGAAGCCCAAACACAGACATACCATCACATCACTGACAATCAGTGCTTTAAAAACACACACACACGTATATCTGCCCATGTGTATACACAAAATAAACACACATATATGCATTCATACGCAAACACACTTATCGCACACAGAAACACATGCTTTCAAATGTAAACAACATATGCATGCTTTTAAGTATAAACACACACACACTTATATACATTCACACACACACACTTATATTCATTCACACACACACACACACTTATATACATTCACACACACACACACTTTGCACTCATAAAGGTTCTTCATGTAACAGGCGGTGCGTTTGCAGGAGAATTCCTGTCATCAGATCCACCGTGAGTCACAACTGACTCAAACTCTCACTGTCAGTCCAAACGTGTCAGAACATTTCAATCACACGGCCTGTCAGAATCAACAAACAGCAACAACTTTCACTTCACAGACGTCATTTCAGTGTAAAGGTTCCAGCTGAAGATCTGTGAGCAGAACCTGAAACGTCTCGCGAGTAAAAGATGTTAAACTTATCCTTTTATTTTCTCTTTATAAATGATAAGCTTATGAATACATGCTAACTCATCCTGTTTATACTTTAACTCTTTCATGTATTTTTAAAACAAATCTTTTATACAATAACGTTTCTAGCTTTTATACCGTCTATAAAACCCTCGGCTCCTGTTTTGTTAGTTTAAGACGGGCGACTGAAATCTTAACAGCAGCAGTTCAGGCAAATGAGAGCCAGTTTTTGTGAGTGAGATGTGTCTGTATCCCAGCAGAGTCTCTGTAAAGCTTTCAAAGGCAAACCGTGTCTGATAGCTGAGCAACATTCAAGTGCTTCTGTACTGACGGATGTTTATCAGCCTCCAGGAAAAACAACATGTTCATCTGACAGGGTTTGTAATTTCCTCCTGTATTTAAAACACATTTAAATCAATTAAAATATCAGTTCATACAATTGGATCAACATTTAAACCTTTAAATCATTTTACTGTTGCTGATTTCTTATACAAATTTAACATGGTAACCATGGTTTCCACCAAAATGCCATAGTTACAGTTGCTCTGACTACTGAAAATCAGAAAATGGGATGAAAATGGGATTTTCCGAAATTCAAGTTTTTAAAATCCCCTCCACCATAACAAACTACTTTACACATTAAAACCCTTTTACAAAGTGCATCAGTCTTGCAGCTCTAACCTCCATGTAACGCTCATTACATTCATGAATCAGTTTGATATGAATCCTATAGAATGTCCAGATTATATTTTACCCCCAAAATCATACGGAAGTAAAATCAGAAAGAATTGAAATATGGATAAATGCTATAAAAGGATCATTTAGAAAAGCATCAAATTAAAATCTTTAAATTATGGAGTGAACTGTGATCTAGACATAATCCATATTTTTTTAATTATTACATTTATATTCTTTCACTAAATGTGTGTTTATATCTTAAATTACACATAAAATGTATTTAGTGTTGGCAAATTAAAATAACAGTACAAACAGAAACACAAACAAGCGTAAAATTAAACCACATGTTCATATTAATCTAAACTTCATTTACGTAAAGATAATCCGGTTCTAAATTCATGTTATTGTCTTTATGGAGTTTATCCAGTGAAAACTGGACTGAGCTGTCCTGCTGGTTCCGTGCGGTTCTCTCCTGTCTTCTCCACATGTTCTGGAAAATGTGGCTTGATACAGGAGTTCACAGCCTCCGTCAGTTCGCTGGGCAGTGAGCCCATCTTCAGAGCGTGTTCTGAGAGGACATCTTTGTTGAGCTGAAACCCAAGATAAACGGGTAAGACATCAACTCACTGCTGCTGAAACAGCCTTGTGACCAAAACTAAATTCATGAAGATTTATGAAGACAGACATATTTGTCTTGAGAATAACATGTACAGACAAAACACCAGAAATGTGTATTAGGAAAGAACTTTGGTTTAGATGTTTGATGGAGACACACAGATGGTTTGTCTGATGTGAGGTGAGCAGAGAGTTTGAGCAGTTATCTACACACTCGTCTGTGACACTCATATCTGCAGACAGCAGTATGTCAAACCTCTGACACGATCATTTAGTTTTACTCTGTTTTCTAATAAAATTCTGCAAGTGGAAGTCTCCAAATGTGACAAATATTGATGTCCTGTTCTGACTGTGTGTCAATGTTATTATGAGATTCAGTGTTGGGTTGAATGGTGTGATGAAATGAAAATCTCCTCAGGACTGCAGGTTTACAGTTAGTTTAACAGAAGTT
>JBAJNP010009994.1:0-17149 GCA_036877545.1 Yasuhikotakia modesta | reverse complement strand
ATTGAGGGTTTGCAGCAATATCCAAAAAGCAAAGGGTGGCTACTTTAAGGAATCTAAAATATAAAACTTATTAACAAAGTTTTTTGTTAAGTACATAATTCCAGCTGTTCAATAAAGTTTTGATGCCATCAGTCAGAATCTACTATGTAAACGGTCATGAAAATAAAGAAAACTCATTGAATGAGAAGGTGTGTCCAAACTTTTGGCCTGTACTGTACACACATTAGTAAACATACACACACCAACACTGTAAACACACTCGGAGCAGTGGGCAGCCTTTTTTTCTTGCTGTGGTGCTCGGTGAGCAGTTGGGGGCTTAGTGTCTCACCTCAGTGGAGGGTGGAGGAGAGCGCTGGTCATTCACTCCCCCCACCTAAGACTCTCTGACCATTAGGCCACGACTGCCCCCATATTTACATTTTAAATGCCTGTATGTAAATATATGCTTGTGTATTTAAAGCAGAAAACTGTATCAGTAGTTGTGTGGTGGCAGTCATGTACACACAACTTTCGCAGTGGTTGTGTGTACATGCATCAAATACATAACTCATAAACTCTAACTCATTTCTCACGTTTAAAACTATAATACAGTCAGCTGTGCAGCACATGAACACAGAGAAGATTTGCTTTCACACATGCTGAAAATAAAACAGTTTTATTTAATATGTGGTCATTTTATTGTTGAATTGCATACATTACAGTGCAAACAGTCATTGGCAAAATACAACATACAAGATAACCTCTGACCACATGAGCATGTTCAGTGCTGAGGGCCAGTGCATTCTGTGACCAGTGGTCACAGCTGGAGTTTAGGAAGATCTTTAAGAGGTGAGGGAAGATGAACTCCAGTGTCATATAAGAAACGAGAGTTGACTGAAGGTTACACATGATAAGACACAGAAAACAAACGCTCAGTTTCTCAGCACAGAGACATGGCTGCTCAGACTTGTGTCATATGCTATATGATGTTTATCCAGGCTGCAGGGGAATGTTTGAAAGGGCAGTAGTCTAGAGAGAGGGGCATCTTTCACTTCTGTAGCCCCTCATCTGTTCATATGGCTTTTGTTTCAATGAGATTTAAGACTCATTCTCTGGTGAGGCAGACTGCAGCCTGGTCATCTTACCAGCCAGGAGAACCACCGATACGTAAACGACCTCTGTAGTGAGTGCTGCAGTATTCCTGCTCTGATACAACAGATGCCAATCAAGATCAGAGACGTGTAGTGTGAACGCTTCAAGTGTATGACATCCTTTAGATTAACACTGTGTGAAATGGAGGAAACATCTGGACCTTCATTCATGGATATAAATACTGGCTGGCAGGTGAGTCTGTAGAGCAGAGGACTGTGAAAATGTACAGTAACAATTTAAGAGACCCTCTTGGAATCTGGGCTGTTCCCCCCCAAACCTGTAACCTCACTCAAGCCCACAACATCACCCCACAGCATCAACACCCACAACATCATCACCAACGACATCATCACCTCTCTGTGAAGGAAAGCAAATAAAGCTGGAGTCTCTGTTAAACTGCAGTTTCCAAGGGAAACAAACATTTGGTGATCAGTAGCGGCTTTTTTTCCCATTGCAAATATTTTTTCACATTATTCTTCAAGTGGAAAGACAGAAAGCTGTAACGTGTGTTGTACACATCTTCTGATTATAATATGCACCATAAAGAATTAGTAAAAGCAGGAGTAATCAGTTAACATTTCTTCTGAGTAACTACTAAACAACAGCTTTTCGCTCAAATGTGGTTTCAAAAGCACATAATATGTGTATATGATGCAAAACAATAAAACGCATAACACAACACGTTTAAAACTCAGTAAAATAGCACCCGTTTGTTTGCACCTCTGACCTGTTATGTGCAGAGATGGTCTATTGGCAGGGGTTACCTGGGCAATAAGCCCCTCCGGGAGTCATCAGAGGACTGTGGGCCAGTTAACAGGCCTGAGAAAGGAGACAGGGTCCCACATTCATCCATCTGTCCATTCAAATACTTTTAGGCAGTAAACTAAAGTGTATTCATGCTTCTTGTCTTGCCAGGTTATGTTGCACGATATTCAAAATAAAACAAATGGATACATGACAAACAACAAAAAACCCTGAAAGATGGATAAAGGTATGGAGACATGAGCTCAGCGTCTGATTGGTTACAGGTCCTGAGGTTAAACGTGGTCTGTATCCGGCTGTGCTGCTGGTGGGGTGAGACACAGGGGGCAGCAGGAGCCCTTTGGGGTCACAGGATTCACACATGCTGCCTGTGGACACTTTTCCACAAAACACGTCACCTGGGTTTCCTGACAGACACACAACAGAGCGACAACAACAGGCCTGGAAATCAATGTTTCCTTTTAAGGTGCTCAACCTTAATCTTCAGGTCAAACTAAACACACTAAGAAATACTGAGAGCGTGTGTGTGTGTCTGTGTGTGTAACTTACTTTACACTGACATATGGTGCAGTGATTCTTCTTCCAGCTCTCTCCATCCCCTCGTTCTCTCCCTTCCTCATCAGTGCAGCCTGTCCTGCTCAGATGGCCTTCAAGTATTTTTATCTGTAGGACAAACAAAGAGAGTGTTTTATAATTCTTTTTCTTTACAGTACATTCTGTTTCAGTGCCCCAGTCACACTGATTAATTCACATTATAACCCAAACCAGCGAGAGCCAAAGTGTGACAGATGGAAGGGGTTGGACAGAATTATGAAAGTAAGGATTAAATTGAAATAAACAGTAAATAGTTCACAAAATCTTTTGAAGTTTCAGAGAAATGCCCTCAAGTGGTGTTAAACTCGCTGATATCTGAGCTGATGTTTGGATCAGCGGTTCAGCACAGGGCAAAACAATGGTCACCGCAGAGCACTTAAATGTAAACTGTTAATGTTGTTTTTGTGTGGGTCACAGATTGTCAGCTCTCACAATGTCATTGTGTAGTAACAATATAATAACAATATAATAATATAATAATAATACAATAACAATATAATAATAACAATATAATAATTATTGTAAGTACTAAAAATCTGAATGACAAAAAGAAAATGTTTTTTGCATGGCTTATGCCAACCGTAAATCTGGTACAATATTAAACATGATAGAGTTTTAGCCGGATTGTTTTAAGATAATCATCAAGTGTTATTCATTATTTTATCCAATATTTGATTTTATCAAAAAATGTAAAAACATCCAGCGTGAGGGCAGATAGTCACATCACTGCAGACAGTCATGTTTTTAATCACTGAAACATCTGGAAGGTTTGATTTTTGAACAGTAAAGTATCTCGCTGTCACTACCTTCTGTATTCAGTTCACAGTTAATTCATTCAATAACATCTTTGACTCGTGTACTGTTAGTGTTCAGTGTTTAACTCAAGCACACATGTAGCTTAACATCTCAGTGTGCTGTCAGTGTTCAGTGTCTCTTTAACTCAAGCACACATGTAACTTAACATCTCAGTGTGCTGTCAGTGTTCAGTGTCTCTTTAACTCAAGCACACATGTAACTTAACATCTCCATGTACTAGATGAAACGTGTACTAACCCGTTTTCGTAAACTTATGATCGTTTTCTGCATGTCTGTAATAAAATCTTGGAAATCCTTCGTTGAGGGTCTGGTGCTTGACTGTTGTGACACAGTTATATTTACTGTATTCTCAGCATCTTCCAAAGGGCTGAAATGATATAACAAAAGTCACCTAATGACACTATAAATGAACTATTACTATTGTTTATGAGAAAGTCAGTATTTTGAATGCAGAGAAGTCTTACAGCTGGTTGTCTGTGAGGTTGCTGGGAGGTCTCTCCTCAGCATAGCTGTGCTCTGCTGACCTGCGACCTCTGAAGTGGTATGACAGGGCATTGAACTGACCTTTAGTACGGCAGTCTGCAGGTGAAAAACATCAATCTTGTATAATACTGTGTAATACATCTACGGTTCTGCTGGAGACCTTAGATCTCAGACAGGCTCTTCAACAGTGTGTGTGTTTCACATTTGTCTTCACAACACACACGACCGCTAATCACGTGACGTGACGTGACGTGTGAGACAGGATGAGACAGGTCATATAATTAACGTATAGAATAATGTGGGGCTTGTATGAACAGAATAATGCAGTAAATCACAGACAAACATGTAAGTCTGCTGTGTGTCACTGCAGAGGATGTAGCTGCAAGATAAAAATCAAGGGCGTCTTTCAACTTCCAGCAAACAATAGGCTTCAGTCTGATAACTGATATGAGCAGAAATGAATAAAACTGGACGCAGTCACAGTGTGTATCAGCTGTTTCTGTGCTGGTGGAAAAGTTCAAAGTACCACTTGATTGTAATGTGATTTTTTCTAACACATCCATGTTGTTCCTACAGAATCAGATTTCAGTGTTAGCGCTTATTGATGGCACTTAATCAGAGCCACTTCCTCAGGTCAGGAGCAAACCAGCTGTCATCACAAGAGCAGTAAGAGAAACAGCAAAAGTCAGGTACCTTCACAGCAGTCCTGCCACATACGCAGATCAATCCTGGGTAAGTCTTCACAGCTTCTGTAGCCATGAGGAAAATCTGCCACACTGAAAACATCTGACTGGATGCGGGTGATGTTGTCACTGTTATCACACAGCACCCGGGCCAGAGACGCCTGCTTCAACTGGGTCAACTGAGCGGGACTGAACACGCCCGGGTTCTCATACCAAAACCTACATAAACATTAAAACAACCTTAACAGACTATACTACATATAATAGTAAGTAAACTACATGTATATAATGTAAACTACATAAATAAGGTTGTCTAAGACTTCCTTTAGATACTGTAAATATTCACAATCTTTCACTTCAGTGTAACATGCTGAGGTCATTCACAACAAGGTTATTAAAGCTGGAAAACTGTTTCAGCTGATTTACTGTTATTTCACTGACATGACCAACAAACAACACAGAAGAGATTGTAAGTGTAAAAGTGTCTATTCAGCACAATAGCCTCTTGCTTATATTGCTTACCTACACACCATTAAGGAGTTATTTGTAATTTGGACTGAATTAAAGTCTCACCGGTCACCGTTTCTCAGACGTTTGAACTGGGTTGCCAATAAACACATGAGAGTGGGTCCCAGCCTGCTGCCAGGCACCAGGTCTTCAGCCATCAGAGCGGGAAACAGGTCGATATTCAGAGGTGTGCCGTAAAGTCTGGAGGAAAGAACAAACCGTTATATCCAGCAAAATGCTCAACATGGGAATCAGCAAAACTGGATGTACAGTGTTTAAGGCAGGATAAACAGTCTTTAAAGCATTTCACTGCATGTCATACTGTGTACGATTATGTATGTGACCAATAAAATTTGAATTTGTGTAACAGGATTTCAGCCTGAGACCTTCATAGCTAACCTTTGCAGCTTGTCTCTCACGCTGGGGTTCTGAATCTCATTCCTCAGATCCTCAAACGTCTGAGCAGACGTCAGGTTGCAGAACACACGGTAGTCGTTGTACGGGGGGATTCCATGATCACGACCCCTCTGAATATTCATGGCAGCAAGGTCAAGCGCCACAGCATGCGCCATAGAGAAAAGACGTTCTGTAAGTTCTGTGTTGAGCAGCTGAGTGGACACTCGCATTTTCCCCGCTACTCCAAACAGACCACGAAGAAGTGGATCGATTCCTCCCTCATTTACGATGCGGAAAGGTGAGAAGAAAGCTTTATGAAGCAAGATGTGTCCTTGCTGGATCGGCTGGAAGTTTTCATCCAACCGGTACAGAATTGGATTAATGAGTGTATGACCGAAACGGAAGGCTGCAGTGGCAAAAGCATTGAAGATACCTGCATTCATGTTGGGATTGTAGCCATTATAGTCACCCATGATCCTCATTCCAGCCTCACCCAGTATTTTAGGCAGCCAGTGGCTGTAGGTTAAATGCTGCATCTGGGCCCCAACTATTTTCCGTGCCTCATGGTAAATGGTGTCACCATCCCAATGAGGGTTGAGACGTAGCAACTCGCTAGCAATACGATTATGTTCACGGAACCAAATCGTGTGCATAGCTGTCAGCCCAAGCTGCTCATTAGCTCGATGATCGCCAGCTAGGAAGCACGGGATGGGGCTTTCATTCTCATCTCTCATGCATTCTGTCGGTGGCCCAGTGGCAAACGGCAGCAGAGGTTTACCGGTGCGCTGAACGATTCCCTGCCGTAACATGCCTCTGTGACTGGCCAAGTCCCGGATTTCCTCTGCCTCGTGCTGCGAGCTTCCATATACATTGGAAGCATCGATGTAGGAGGTGAGCTGGTTCATCTGTTCACGCGGATACACAGAATTCATAAGCAGAGAGGTCATTCCGCTTCCGCAAACGGGACTAGAGCGCACAAAGAACATGCAGCGCGCTCCACTGCGCCTCTGTCGAGGGTCGTTGGGTGGGAACATTATGGGAAAGCAAGGTGGGTCATTGGTGCACACTGAGGTACACAACTGTCCGTCTGAGAAACGTGATTGGCTAAGGGATACAACAGTTGAATCCAGATCGTGGTCCAAGAACTGACCCCACTGCATAAGCATGTGTGTATAGCGATCGTCTGGGGTGATGGTCTCTGTCCCTATCATGGTGGTGGATACCAGCCTTGGGAGTGGCAAAGGGGAACCATTGTGGGATCTTTCAATGGTGCTACGTGGGAGATTGAAACCGTTGTCATAGACGGGCTTTAGCAAACGCTCAAAGGCAGTGAGCGAAGCGCCCCACATGGGGTGCTGCAGGTTGTTACAGGTGCCATCATGGGTGCGATACTTCTGGTGGAAGCAGATATCGGAGCAATTGTTGATGCGACGATGAGCGGTGCAGCCAGACAAGTTAGCAATCATATCCAGGAATCTTGGTGACACCAAATCATTGTAGCGGAAAGCTGAGAAATGATTGGAATCAATAAGTCAGTACATGCCCTGCACATGTAGAATACAACACAGTTATCAAGATATGTAAACAACACTGCTGAAAATACACATCTGTGTTTAGTTTTAGTCCCTTAATATTATATCAAGACTTACAAACAGAACCTGAATGAACAATGGGTGGCATTAAGAAGACAGTTACAGATGCCGGTTACGGTATCTGGACAGAGTCGGTCGACCTTTCCTGGTATTTGTGTCAGAGAATGTGCTAGAGGGTGAAACACTAAGGCTGGGGCAGAGCTTGTTCAAACATGTGGGGCCATTTGCCATCATTTGGCAATGAAAGCCGGGCTGTTGTCATAACCAGAAATAACAGTGTCGTGTCCTTGGCAGAACAAACAGCCACAGCGTCTGGTCAGCATTAGTACCCATCATATCTGCAGACACATTGGCTTTGACAGATAGCAGTTCTAATGCCAGTAACCTCTAATAAGAACAAGACACTTTTATTATTAGCTTATGCCAGCACATTACTAACATACATACACTTAGTGGCAATAGACTAATATGGCAACTACACGAAAATGTGAGCAGTAATGATATGAATGAGGTACCGGTTCCATTAGTGTCCACCATTAGGCCCTGGTTGACATGTCTCTGGATGAGCAACAGCGTCTGCTCAAAAATCTCTCCCGCCCGTGCCTGCTCCACTGTGTAGGGGTCACGCGGGTACCGGAACAAAGCCAGAAGCTCAGCAGGGGTACGAGGAGATCTGAGAATAGTGAGGAACATTTTAACGCACAATGTTGTGTGTGACACACACACGTCTAGAGAACACACTCAAATCCTCTCAAAACACTGGGAATACAGACATTCATGGTTTTAATACATTAAGCTCATGGGATTTCCTGTGATGAAGTATCATATTGGTATGAACAGGCCTTGGCACACAAATCTAAGTGGCTAATAAAGTTGTGTCGTTTGTTTTCAGTTTGTTTCACAGCAACTAAAAATAAACAACACTGCCGCTGTGCTTATATGAACAAGTGAATAACTTCAAATGAAGCTGAATGCAGGGAAACACACTGGACAGGTGGCCAGTAAATCACAGGCCAAACACATTCACACACTGTAAAATCTCTGATTCAGTCTCACTTCCCCCAACATGACTGTGAGGAAACCACACAGTCCCCAAGGAAAACACATGTGAGAATAAAACTGCACAGAAAAGCAACCAATCAGACTCCTACAGCCACTTACTTTATGAAGGTTAACGTAAGTGAAACAGATAAAACAAATAACATCCCTCAGCGATTCCCTGGTGTCAGTTTTAACAAATGCTGAAGGACACCAAAACCATACAACATTAATGTTATTATGTTATTATCATGACAGTGTGCAACAGACAGGCCTGATAAAACAACTGGCAGGTGTTCATTTAAAACAGCACTGAGCTCATTCATGTCACACACATGTCTGTGTTTTGTCTTGGACTGAATCACTTCACAAAACACACTTTCATATGCTGCCAAATATTGTCCAAAAATTTGACAAAAGTTACAACTATAATTACATATAATAAAAACATTAAATCAATGTTTTCTTTATAAATATGACATCAATGTTGTAATTCAAACTTGAAACACAAGCCAGACTTTGGAAACACTTCTTTACAAACATCATTATCTTTCAGACAGACTAAAATAAATCTCTTACGCAGCGGCTCATCTTCAGGACAGTTTTAAACGAATAGTTGACCTAAAAACAAAAATGCTTTCTTATTGTCTTCCTCATTTTGATTTAAAAAAAACTTTTTCTGCCCACAAATACCCACAACAACAACCCCAATTTCAATGGATTCGAAACAGACCCGTTTATGACACTTTTATTTTCTGAGGTAAACATTCCTATAAAAGGCCTGGTTTCCAGTGAGAAGTTAAGAATATACCAACCCATGTCCACAGCATAAATGATCCCAGTAAATTCCTGAAGGGTTACGACGCTGTGACTAACAACAGAAGGAATTGTTTGCTGGCATGTTTTGCAGCATTGAAACTCACCCGTCGAAGAGTTGTCTTCTGGTGGAGTCTATCGCGCTGTTTATGCTCCGAATGGCCTCTTCAAGTGAAGTTGAGACAAACGGATCACCTTCTCTGCTCACTTGTGGGACTAGAGACATACGACACAAACAGACAGGACAGAGATTTTATCTGCAGGTGAGATAAGAAAAAGAAGTCTAATGAAAGACATTTTGCTGTTATTAATCAGTGACTATAGCACTGAACACAGAGCATCTTAAATTGAGTTAATAAACGTTTATTGTTCTTATTTATATTGTTATTTTTCAGTGTGAATGACTCTAGACATGTCTTTCAACAGAACCCTGTGATAAACTCTGACACTGTTAAACAATTTTACATGAGAGATATTCATGATCGTAAAACAATAAAACAATTACATATATAGTCCCTGTAGAGTTTTATTTGGCCCTAGATGGTGACCTCTCTATTACCTTTTATTAGAAACAAAATAGTGACCAACACAAAAGGTATCACTTTATAAACAGGCAGTTTACTGTGTTTACATACATTTAATTATATAAACTTACTGTAATTGCAATCTGTAACCTTTCAACCTCTATCGCCATCTCTGTTTAAAACAAAACTGCAGCTTACATTACGTACTGTTATTTACTTAAGCCAAAGGAGGGAAACTGCAACTTATAGCTTAAATTATAAATTATTATAATGTTTTTTACTGTTGTGAATCAGGGTAAGGAGACAGTTTTAAACACTAATGTATTTGTCATGTATTTGCTTCATAACTGATTTATCCGTAACCAAAGCATTACGAATAAGTATTTGAACATTAAAAAAAAAAAACAAGCACTTCATCTTTATTGTGGCAGCAAAACTGAATGAAAGTCGTGATGGGTAAATCGAGGACAAGACTGAATGAACCGTTTCTTACCCTGCACTGTTAGCACCATGCTAGCTGAGGAATAGCCAATGGAGTTACGAGCTACACACTCGTATCTCCCCCCATCAGCAAGCCCCACGTCATTCACCTCCAGATAACCATCCGGATGGATGTGAAACTTCCCACTCTCCGTAATCTGGACTTCATCCTGCAGATCAGGACCACAGATTGTTCAAATGAGTCTA
Source organism: Yasuhikotakia modesta (assembly GCA_036877545.1). Classification (NCBI taxonomy): domain Eukaryota; kingdom Metazoa; phylum Chordata; class Actinopteri; order Cypriniformes; family Botiidae; genus Yasuhikotakia; species Yasuhikotakia modesta. The sequence goes on along the minus strand of JBAJNP010009994.1, from coordinate 7,120 downwards.
GCTGCAGAATCAGAACAGTCCCCTGGAGACCAAACAGGCAGACACGGATGGAGGATGTGGTTGTTGTTGTGAATAAAGGCAGCCAATTGGTCTAACCTTGCTCCATGTGATGACAGGTGTGGGCTCACCCTGAGCACTGCACGGAATCTGGACATCTGATCCGGACTCCACAGTCAAATCCCTTGGAGCATTTGTGAAAACGGGGGTTACTGGTGATGTAAGAACATATGTTAATGATTACACAGCAGAGAAACAGCGGCATCCATCATGTCAGACGTGCAAACATGACATGAAGGAGCATACACAGGTCATACGTGCTCGATTCTTACTCTACTATCATTATAACAGAGTCAACGAGAGGTCAAGAGGTTTAGCCGAACACATGAGTCTTCAAGGGCACTGCAGACTGGCTATTCAGTTTAGAGTTAAGAATCTCTTTATCCTGTTAAAAGATCCTCCAACTCGCTCGAGATTTTACTGGCAACTAACACACAGTGCCTCCATGGCTTACAGAGCAAAAGCAAACAGTGTTTGAGAGTCATCAGCTTCAGAGAGTCAACAGCATCAGCTGCAGATGTTCAACAACATGTAACATGATTATCATCACAAACGCTGGGCAAGACAACTAATGTTTTTTTAGAAGCTTCTTTCATTTCAATGGTTTCATGCTCGCTGCAGCCCACCGTTTACTGGAAAACACACTACGTTCAATACAAAACATGTTTACCTTTACTTTATTTACAGCATTTTGGCATGTTGATGAAACATTTGTCTGTTGATGGTTTATCATCTGCTTTCGGAACATATGAAGTTACACAAAAAAATAATTTGACAACAATTACTAAAGATAAGAGAAGAAACTTCTCTTACAGATTTTGCAATCCTGACTTGTCACACTGCAGTTATTTACAACTAGCGTTGGTTAATCTTTCCTGTCGTGAGTCTATCAAAACAGACGAGTGAAGCACTCCAGGGTTGTGACCCATCAGAGGAGAGCAATGGTCTGGTGGTTTCTCACCCCCTTCGCAGATGTTCTGCATGAGGGAAACTAAAAGTATCTGTCACAACTGCGAACAAAATGGCAAGTAAGCCACTTTTCTTCCGAGGGTTTCTGTGTGCCTGTCCCAAATCAAAGCAGCCATGAGCTAACACAGGCCTGGGTTTAAAGGAAACACTGGCAGTTGTTATGCTGTGTGTTAACTGCTATTACGACATGGAAAACATCTTGCCATGTGGGAATTTCAAAGCCTGTGCTTTTCTGGTGATTCCACAAGCCTGTAATAAAACTTAAGAGGTGGTTTAGAGGCACTTACATGCAGGGACCTGGTCCTACTTCTGTCATTGAGACTTTACAGGGACCATTGTTGTTTAAATTATGGGGCTTTGCTTGTGGGTAAATGACAAATTAGTTTATGAAGCCGGCCCCCCTGTTAACACCATGTTCAGTCTTGTTCCAAAAGACGGCTGACACTACAAATGTGTGATCTTTCATGTGTGTTCTTTTACTGTTTAAATGACCGTCTGACTTGTTGAACTTGATTTTGTTAAAATGTTTAGATCACAGCAGATGTGTTTGTATGGCTGTCAGCAGGCAGGACTGCTTCATGTTATTTACATCTGAAAATGTAGCACAAGATGCATTTTGGGTTATTTTTACCTAAACTTGTTTTCAGCTACATGCCATATTTCCATATATTCTTATTAAAATATCATTATATTTTAATATGTTGCATATATTATATTTTTTGCACTGATGTATTTTAAAATATGTCAAAGCAAGTTGTTTAAGTTAAGACGGCTTAAACATGGATTTTAGTCTGGGACTAGATTTGTCTAGGGCCATAACTTTAATTAATTTGGGCCCTACCCCATACCCCTAGTGCCACAGCCTCCACAGCAGATGAAGGACAGGAAGTGATGGTGTGCTGAAGGCTCTCACCGGTCTGTAGGATGTTGAGTTGAACCGCTGCTCTGACAGTGCCCACAGGACTGACCGCCTGACACTCATACTGGCCCTGATCGTGAAGAGCCACGCGGCTGATCCGCAGGCTGCCCGTGGACAGAACAACATGTCTTCTGTCTGTGGGCAGAGGGCTGCCTACAGTCCCAGAACGAGACACTGTATTATTCCACCAATGCAGACTTAATCCATAAACATACACTGACACGCTGACTGACATTCATGAATAACTTTACATTGAAAACATACGAAACACTGAATTACTGTCATTTTGTTTCACCTTTTTAAAACATGTTTTGTGCTTGTAAAGGAATGTTGTGGGTTCAGCTGATGTTAAACAATAGTGACAGTGGCTATTACTTCAGAGAACACACATATTCTCCTGACTGGAAGCTTGTATCTCTAAATCATTAAGATTTATTCTCTGTGCAAAGTGTCATTGGAGAAAAGCATTTGTCTGCCTGTAGCAGTGGCAGAACTGTCACCACACAACAGCAAGTTCCTTGCTGGAAACCTAGAACATCCTTTAAGCTTCAACAATACTATACTGAGTGTTAAAGTCAGACAGTTACCGCCGCGTGTCCACACTATGACGGGCTGAGGGTATCCACTTGCCTCACAGAGAAAGTCCACTGTGTGACCCTCCAGAACTGACTGGTCCTGAGGGGTCACCGTGAACTGAGGGCGAGCTGAGAGAGAGAGGGAGAGAGGGTGAAAACTTACTCAGATATAAGTGCTTGCGAATGTTTCAGAATAACTAAAACAACAAAATGTTTAGTCTGAATTTAGTCTCTATTCTAGTGTCTAGCTAGTGTCTCTATTTTATCTGTAGTTTCATGTGAAGAAACATTCATGTAAAACTCCTAATAGACTGAACATGTAAAAGCAGTAAATGTCTTACCCTGTACTATAATGAAGGCATTAGCATGGATTGTGTCGACGTTGTTGCTAGCGAAGCAGGTGTACTGTCCTCCATCCGCCTGATTAACATTCTGAATGTAGAGACCACCGGAGGGCGTGATGTTGATGCGGGGGTCCACCGGCAGGGCTGTGTGGTCTCCTTTAGTCCAAGTCACCCGGGGCTGCGGTTGGCCGGCTGCACTGCACTCCAGGGTCACGCTCCCCCCCACCAGAACCTCTGTGTTCTGTGGCTGGATCACAAAACTGGGACGGGCTGCATGGAGTAAGTGTTACGTCAGTTTTAAAGGCCGTAAATAAGATTGCTGAGTATGACTTCACACAAAACAGCCAAATCTGAGAATTATTTCTCCATCCCGTAGCATGTGCCAGCATTCAGGCTCATATGACTTATGAAGATTCAGCTCACATTATGACATTTCACAGACAACAACTTTAAGACCCTAAAAGATACAGACTAAATGTCAAAGAATTGTTTATTGTTTACAAAAAAATTGTCATATTTATAAGTAATTGCTTTAATGGTAAACCTAAGATGCTTTAACAGACATGAAAAAAATGTCATTGTATGGATAAGAACAGTGTACAGATTTGTAAAACTGGGCCAAAGACAGACCCCCATAAAACTTACATGGTGATCTGAAGTATCGTAAGGTGACCTCAGAGGTCTTCACCTCTCCGGCCACGTTTTTGGCCATGCACTGATAAACGCCCTGATCCGTCTCCCGTGTGTCCTGGATCATGAGGGTTCCATCTTCCAGAAGATTGAGACGAGTGTCCTCCCTCATGTTCAGAGCATTACTGACAACAGAGACAATCTGCTTATTATTCACATTACAAGAATACAAGGAAACAAAATCACTGAATCTATCACTGATACTAACATCGTTCACCCAAACATGCCGATTCTTCCATCATTCACTCACTCTCATGTCATTCTAATCCTGTATGACTGTTTTGCTTCTAATGAACACAAAAGATATTTTAAAGTATGATTGTAACCAAACAACAGTAACACTTATTGACTTCCATTGGATAGACACACAACTACTGAGACATTTCTCAAAATATTTTTTTTTGTGTTCCATAGAAGAGATACAGGTTTGAAATGGTATGAGGGTGAGCCAATGGGAGTTCTTTATTTTTTTATTTTTGGGTGAAGAATCTCTTAAATGTGTAAAAGAAAACATTCATCCTTTACTCACCCTTATGTTCTATATGTCCAGAAAGTTTTTCATGCAAGAGCCATGAAAGCACAATAAAAGAATCAATAAAGAAGTTTATATCACTATCCTCCATGTTTTCTGGGGCCTGTGATGTGTGTGGATCAGAATTATGTTGTGATTTCGCAGTTGTTGGATCTGAGCTGTGAAACATGACTGTGACTGAGTCTTGAAATCTTAAACTATGGCACAGCTGAAAAAAGGGTTTTAGCAAATAACCCCTTCAGTTTCCATTTGTTCCTCATGTAAAGCTATCATACAGCCTCAGAAGAGCTGGAACTCAGCATGCGTGCTTTCTGAGCCACTAATCTGACAGAGCACACTGAACTATTTCTGCCTTCATGAAAGACTCAGGCAGGGTTGGAACGACATGATGGTGAGAATAAGACGACAGAATTTTAACTGTTGCTTTAAACATGAAAGCATACTTGTTTCGGAGCCAGATGATCTGAGGTTTGGGGTTTCCCTCGGCTCTGCAGGTAAAGTACACAGTATTCCCAGAGGTTACATCAACATCCTGCGGTTCAGAGGTGATCCGGGGCACTTCTGCTCCACATGTCCAGAAGAAATCAAATGTAAGAAAGGTGGCAAGACAAGAGATAAAACTGAAAATTAATGTGTTAAAACTAGTAGAATAACTGAGAGCTACGTTGCAAATAACATCTGCCTTTCTCCCCTCACTGCCTCCACCCAGTTAGCAGCTTGTCTTGGTCAAGAGCCAGAAACGAGGTAATCATGTGTGTGGTCACCCTGCAAACATTACCCACCAACAGCATTGTACACACCAAACACATGCCCAACTGCATGAACCAGCATTAAACTGTTTCTACTGACAAAACCAGCATTAAACTGTTTCTTCTGACAAAACCAGCATTAAACTGTTTCTACTGACAAAACCAGCCATCTGCTTGCTAACCATACCAATGAATTTTAACATATTTAAACAATATGACAGAATTGACCTGTGCCTAATTTTCTCCTTCGACAGACGCCTGGCCACTGCATTGCAGTGAGACAGTGATACCACTGCAGGTAACCTTAGAGAACGCATCATTGTTCAGAGCTGTGATGTAGCTGTCCGTCTGTCTGGGTCCGGGGTGGGTTCCTCTGTGTGCTGTGTTTTATGTGTTGAGGGGAGGAGGGGCCAACAGAGGCATCATTGGCTGATTACTGTGACAAGCCTGAGCAGGTCTAGCCAGCAAAACCACTGCAGTTTGTTGTAAAGAGTCTCCAGTGAGACTGAGGACCAATCAGCTCAATCTTACAGTTACATGAGAAGAACATTTCTGCATAAATTGAGGTTTGTTCTGTAAAAAGACAGTTCACACAAAAATAAAAAACGCCATAATTTACCTTCATGTCATTCTAAACCTGTATGACTTTTTCTGTTCTATAATAAATAATGATATTTTGAGAAATCTCTCAATACAATGGATGTCAATATGTGCCACTGTTGCTTATTGTTGCAATATGTGCTGTTACCAACCTACACAAAACAACCCAAACATAAGATGAGGTTTCTGTAATCTCAATGAGCTCCAGCAATGAGTTTAAACTGAGCAAACAGAAATGTGTCAGAACAATGTCACAAATTGAACTCAGATTTGCTACGTCTATAATCAAAAGTCAAAGTTATTAAACATTTCAAAATAAAAAAGGTTTGCCACAATTTACATTAACTTTACAGTTCCGTAAAGTTATCGTGTGCTATTTTAACAAATCTCACATTTGTTTCTTTTTTGTTCTAAGCAATAGGAACAAAATAGGAAAGAATAGGATGTTTTAGGATGTGAAAGAATTGATGTTGATACTTAAAGAAACTGAAATCAAATATCAAATATATCATTCAAATCTATTTTTATGTTCCTCAGAAGCAAAAGGTGATTCAGGTTTGGAAAGACATGAGTGTGGAATGACATTTTTACTGTTTGGTGAACTAATCTTATAACTTGCAACTAATATCCCATCAGAAAATCATCTTTCACCTCTAACACACTCACACTAAACAGCCTGTGTGTCACAGTTGTGATGGCGTCTTTCTTAACATTTCACATTCACATCAGAAAACGGTTCCATGTCACTGGGCTCAATATTATAAGCAGGATCTGTGATTTTTCTCTAAAGATGAAGGCTTTCTTTCCAACAATGACATCACAAAAGCCCAGCAGAGAAAAGCCGTATTTGTTTAACAGATGCTTAAAATGAAAAGAAACACATTTGACCTAAAACTCTCTATCATTGGCCAGAAAGGAGCTGTGGCATGCGAACAAAGACATCTGGGAATTCACTTCATAATTCGGCTCACAAAAACAGTCCAGCATCTGTTAGATATTATGTGATGACTGCATGTTCATCGATGGATCACACTGTGGATGTGGGGAAAAGCCAGATTTTCTAAATATTTACAACAATTTAACAGCAGTCGATTATATTAGTTTTAAGTCGTGCATATTGGTGTGAGATGCATTTATGTGTGTCAAAGCCCTCACCACAGTTGAGCTCCTCTGCAGTCAGAGTTGCGACCGAACGCCCCTGCAAGCGGCTTGGAAAGTCGCAGGTAGCTGCGGCTTGAGCATTACCAGACTCAGCGTACTGCTTCAACAGATCAGCCAACCACAGCAGCTCACAGTCACAGTTCAGGGTGTTGGAGTCCAGACGCCTATAAACACCGACACACAAGAGCTTAAAGTAATACCCATCCAGACAGCTGCAGTGATACTCTACATAAATACTGACAGTAACACACAGCTGCAGTGATACTCTACATAAATACTGACAGTAACACACAGCTGCAGTGATACTCTACATGAATACTGACAGTAACGCAGACAGCTGCAGTGATACTCTATATGAATACTGACAGTAACGCAGACAGCTGCAGTGATACTCTACATGAATACTGACAGTGACACAGACAGCTGCAGTGATACTCTACATGAATACTGACAGTAACACACAGCTGCAGTGATACTCTACATGAATACTGACAGTAACACACAGCTGCAGTGATACTCTACAT
>JBAJNP010009993.1:0-17150 GCA_036877545.1 Yasuhikotakia modesta | reverse complement strand
TGTTAAATAAGATAAAACTATAACTTCACACGAACTGTAGGTGGGTAAGACACGGACACATGCGTTACATGACCAGCAGAGGCCGCCGTTTCCCTTCAAATCACTTACGGAGCACAAAACGCTTAAAAACAACCTTTCATCCAAAAACATACAGACCAAACAAACAGCAAAGTGATGATAAGACATCGCCCAGTTTTCCGCAGACAGATGCAGATTCAGTTGCACATTTACGAGACCGAGTCTTTTCTCCCATCGCACAGAAACAAATGATGCATTTGATAAAGTTTGACACTCACGTGAAAAATCCGCTTGTGTCCGACCTGCCAGACGTTTGCATGCCTGAGAGTCTGTTTGCATTCACACCAGAACCGAACTGAACCTCGTTTGACGCCGTAACTCAGATACTGGCCCAATACAACCTTTGCAATGGATTCATGTGCCATGAAAAGTCAAAGAAATGAAACGTGACATGAGGACAAAACAGAGACAATCTGTCCAGTTGCTGAGAAATGTGACATAATATAACAAGACACGGTTTACAGTTTAAATGTTGAGTATTTAATCATTCACAGGACTCATAAAACTGGTTGTTCCGTGGATTTAAGGCCTTTATGCGACCAGGAACCTTTAGATGTTAACAGATTTCACGTTTAACAGATATAAGCACGTCTAAACCAGATGCTGGAGCATTGAAACATGTTACAGAACCAAAAAAAACCCCTTATAACGTAAAAAAACGTTAAAACAACGTTTAAAAACTGGTCCAAGAACTTTCTTTACTTGACAATACAATGAAAATGTTACTGAGATGTTCTTAAAAGATAAATTGTTAGTTGATCTTAATCCCTGGTTTGGTGTCTAAACTTTTAAAATTCTTGCAAAAACTTGTTTTTTCAGTATGTTGTGTCACAACTTCCTATTTTAAAGAGCAAAACTTTGACACAGGAAACACAACAACTGCTGGTTTGAGGCGTCCTCACCACCAGCACTGAAGGAGTTAAACTGGTGACACTTTTATCTCGCAAATGCAGCTTGTAGGAGCTTTCAGGCAGGTCTTCACACCCAAAGAGCTTCATCATTAGGCTCATCGGTGTCTCTCAGGAGGACAAAGAAAGAAGAGAAACCGGAGAAGAGTGCAGAGGAAAGGTCTGTAGAGGTGAGCGAGAGATTAGTTCTTTTAAAAACGTTATAATCTCCTGGCTGTTGGGTAGTTAAAGCTGAACCCTCAGCCCCCTTTCAGAGGCATCGTACGCGGGTCTAGACCTGCTCCAGCCTCATTCCACTGTAGATCAATCACTGCATTGTTTTTGTTTGTTCTTGCATTAAATGCAAGTTGCATTCATTGCGCTTTAACTTCAGCTGAATACAGATTAAACACATTAAATGGATCAGAGATTTCCAGTGTGGTGCCCTGTTGAAACATTGAGGCTTTTCTGATGGACAGGAGAGTTTGTGTGTGTTCAAGAGAAGCAAAGATGACAAACAACATCCAGGCTGTTTGTTGAGAACTGTTTTAGCTTGTTAACAGTGAAACATCAGAGAAGCTCTCTGGATTTTATTAAACATATTCAAAAAACACACCAGGAAATATTTTACATGCTGTTTTTACACACCGTGGTCAAAGTCTCCTATCAGCGCAGAACTTCCTTTTCCTGAGAAACAGACAGTTTGTTAGTTTTCAGCAGCACTTTCCTGCCAGACCAGCAATAATCAGACAGATTAACAACATTCATTCATAACAGGGTTTGTTAGTTCATTTATCTGAAGACACTTGCACCAATTCAGCAGTTAGTGGATTTTTTATGAATGCGTTTGAGGGACGTGGAGTTTGTCTCTGGTTTTTAGGTGGAGGTCTTGCTGGAGATCAGATCTGAGATTACGGAGCCAAAATGAGGAGAAGAGCCACTCCTTTGTTTAAACAACAATCTACACCCAACTTTGGAAGGGGTAAGTCTGAAACAAACATCTCAGCCCAGCGGCTTGTGTTAATGTTTGTGTTAACTTCTCTTTTTGCGAGCAGCGTAACGCACATGAGATGTGTGACAGGAGAAACCGCCTCAGATAAATGTTTAGGATAGCAGATGCAGACGTGTGTGTCTGCATTGACTCACACTGGTAAGTAGGTTAAAAGGTTCACCTGAGCGGGTGCACTTGACATTCTTCAAGCGTGTCATAATGGGACGCATTATAACTGCGACGCATGTTTCTTAAAATAACCTGCAATGAAACTGAATCCCATCATGTGCTACATTAAAAGCATGACAATGCAAACAGTGTTTTCAGCGTTGTAAGAACGTTTCTGTAACATTTTCCATTGAGTTTCATAAACTTGTAAGAATGTTACTTAAACATTTCTAGGTTCACAAACTACTTAAGAATAATGTTTTTGATGTATGATATATAATGTAAATATGAAAATGTTAAAGTAGCATTAAATAAACTTGTGGAAAGTTTTAGCCAACGTTCTCAGAACATTCTCTGAGAACACATTAGCTGTTTTTGGTTACATAACAAGGTTAAAGAAGCTCAAAATAAGTGAATCTAACAGGGAGGGGATGGTTTGCTGGTGGTGGTATTATGTGTAGTAGGAAGTACAGGTGTAAAATCAAAGCTGGGCGGAGTTTCTCCCAGTTGTTTTCCTGCAGACAGGGAAGAGGTCGGAACAGATGAGGTTTCTAACTAGTACAAATGCTTCTGTCTGTAAACTGACTCTCCCAGACGCTGTAGTAGCCTGACGTTCTCACAGCACAGGTAACTAAACATCTCTCTCTACATTCCTCTAAAGGGAGCCTTTGGAAATCTCTGTAGATGCTTTAGCCGACATTTACCATGTGAACACAAAAGCTCCTGCTGTCTGTACAGAGACTGTCACTCACAGCAGTGAGTTAAGCAGCAAGCGTTAAGCCTCACTGTTAACATGACAGTTCATTTATTTTAGGTCTGTGTGATCATTGAGTTGCTTGTTTGAAAGGTCACACAGAACAAGTGTAAGTTCAGCCGTGGAGATGAAGGCGGTGTTTGGAGAGAATAACTGAAAGTGATATGATGGGATGCAGCTGGGATCTGCGTGCGGTTTGTGAGATTCGTGTGCTTTCCAGATGGTTGAGAAACATTCTGTAAGCTGGAGGCATCCTGCCTTAGAAAGACGTAACCTGTGATCTGAGCTAACAGGTTCTGAGGGCTTGTTTAAAACCTGCTGTACATATGTAATGGAAGCTGTGGTGCATGAAATATGTTTGCTGACGGTAGCCTTAAAGAGTTTTTTATTCTGTACTGTACTGTATTATACTATACACTATACTGTACTTTACTATACTATATACTGTACTATAATGTATCACATTACATTACACTATACTATATACTATACTAGAAAAGTTCAAACTAGTACAACATCCACATTAACAGTCCACATCCACAACATCCATACAGCAAAAATCTACAGCAAATCTGTCTGAATTGCCACAGTGGTATTACAAAAATGCAGTAACACTGCAATCATGCAGTAGTTCCACTGCAAGAACACAGTTTCCTGTGAACGTCATACAGTGTGAAGTATTGTGAACTGTATGTACTAAGTATGTAATGTTCAGCGGTGTTCTTGAAACATGAGTGAGCTACAGTAACGCCAGGATGCTGTCATCCCCTTTATAAAACAGAGTCGGGAACCCACACACCTCACGCTGAAAGCCTGTGATTTCTAGAAGCTGTAGAAGGAGGGTCTCGGGTTCACGTCCCCCCGCTGACGGCCTGTTGTGACACGCAGTGAGAGCTTCTGTTCTCTGCTGTCAGAACCTTTAAATAGGGCGAGAGAAAGAAACTCAAGACTGAAACAAACTGAAGCCTCATAACAAACAAGACACAGAGCTGATCAGAGCACAGTACTGAACCGTCCAATCACACAGAACCTGAGAACAGAACTCATGGCAAAACTAGCTGCTGAAGGTAAGAGAGGAAGTGTGCTCTGCCATTTTGTACAATGAGTGTCTGAATCTGTTTTGCCTGGAGAAAGTCACGGTCAAAAGACTGGCTGTTGGAAGGGTCAAACCACGGTACGAGGTGACATTAGCAAGCTATTCTTAAATAAAAAGGTGAGGCATTAACCATTAGACATTATCTCAGGTCATAATCCCTCACTGACAGACACAGAGACTAGAATTAGACAGACAAGGTTATTTCAACCAGGTTAGAGCCGTTGTAAACCAACAGTATGAAGTCAAACAAAAATGGTTATTGTGATCTACTTGGTTTTATTCTTAGATATTTTCTTTAGAAAAAACGTGAAGACTGTTTTTCTTTGCTGCTGTGAGGAACATGTTGGCACCGGTTGGGTTCAAGTCCACGTGTAGCAGACAGCTGTTCCAGAAACAGTCAACAGGAGAACTGGAATTTGGGTTTCCTAGATGGGCTGGGCTCGGAGAAGCCCTGAAACAACCATCTGACTAACCTGTCAGGCTACATGAAGTGTTGCGAACTGTTGACACCGCAGTGGTAGATCTAGTTTCATGTCAACAGAGGTGGAGGCTACGCAATCGCTGGTTTGGCTTTATGAACATGGCCGTCCTTAGAAGCTGTTTATAGAGATTAACCTGACCTACTTTCCCCTCAAATAAACAAAGAGCCCGAAATAAGCAACATCTGACATATACAAAGGGACGGTTTGTATATGTCAGCCCAAAAATAAAAATTCCCTCATGTCATTCAAAACCTGCACGACTTTTATTTGCTTCTGAAAACACAGAAGTTACTTTTATGTTTGTTGGTAACCAAACCAATTGACAAAAACCACTGAGACGTTTCTCTAAATGTCTTTTGTGTTCCACAGCAGAAAAAGTCACAGTTTGGAATGAAAGCGGGTGAATAAATGTATTTTTGAGGGGAACTTTACCTTAAACCACAGAAAGGTGAGCGAAGTGGAACTGAGATTAAAGTTTAACTGTAGCATTAGATGTGGTTTTGAAGAATCTGGCTGGTTAAATGAGGGTGGGTGGTTAGTGTGGGTAGTAAAGTTAACTGGTGCAGTTTACCGTCTCTGCGGCTCAACAGACGTCTTGCTGGTGATGAGAACAGGATGTGAAAACAGACTTGACACCTAGGAATTAAAGCAGCAGAGAAACTGAGGTTTTGGTTCTGCTGGTCTAAAAATTGGTCTTAAGTTTGAACTGAACTTAAAAATGCAGAAGTACATAAATGAAAACAAATATGAGGGAAATATTAGAAACATGCTGGATGGTGTTTCATAACTTTTCTTTATTGTGGTTTAACAAACAAAGATTAAACAGTAGCTACACATGCAATGTCAGATATAAAACAATATAAACATAAAAACAACAATAATTCTGTATTTAACAATCTTTGATTATGTACCGTTGGCAAATATTAACATCAACAGTGAATTTTGCATCAGCGTTTGTTTATCTGTGGATCATGTCTGATATAAATCATCAGTTTGTATCTGATCTTCAAACAGCATCTGATTGGCAGCTGCGAAAAATAAAAAATGCAACTCATGTAGAGTTTATGTTCAGTAACAGCTGAACCGACACGTGGAGAATCTGTGAGCTCAGGTGGTCTCTGCTTAGAAGTTAGTGCACAAACCTGACTCAAATTCTGCCCCCGGTCCAGAGGGAAACTTGACCCATGTGGACAGACCCGTGAAGACGTGATTTGTGCAGTGAAGTTGCACAACTGGCATGACTTACCCAAACAGATCTGCAGTCTGATGTATTGACTGTTTTATGACCTACAGTAAAGTTAACTGGTAATTCTTCTACTGTACTAGATTAGCTATTTGAGACAAAATGCATTTTACTAGTATAGATGAGGAAACAGAACTTTATAGTATTGATTTGACTATGGTGAGAGAGTTTATAAAGACGACTGCGCTACACTTCTGGTGAACTGAGACAATTTTATGCACACATACATACAGTCATAACAAGGTGTTCCTGTTGTGTACAAATCACTATTTGTGATCACTATTATAAATACAACTAATAATAAACGTTCCTGGCATCTGTCCCAATAACATCATCACTCTCTCCACCTTTGCAGAAATGCCGCGGCAGTTTCCCAAGATCTCGCTCCACGATGTGGACGAGAAGGTGCGTCTCCTGGCTGAGAAGGTGTACGCCTCAGCGCTGAAGGAGGAGGACAGTAAAAACACCCTGTCCATGTTCACCGTTCCTGAGGACTGTCCCATCGGCCTCCACCAGGCCAAAGAGCGGGAACTGCGCAAAGAACTGGCAGAGCAAAAGTCTGAGGAATCTGTCAAGAGGTCAGAGGATTAAATGTTATGCAGCTTGCAGAACAGATGAAGAATGTGCGTCAGTGTGATACTCAATCTGTTTTCTCTTCATGCCGTTGCAGGAAACAGAGCTTCAAGCTTCTGCGATCCCACTCGATGTCCCTGCAGATCCCCAATGCTTCCGAGTGGCCGATGTCCGTCATTTCACCTGTGCTGACCCCCTCCACAGACGCAGGTCCCGTTCCCATCAACATCCCAGAGTTCCAGAGGGTCACCATTAGTGGAGACTACTGTGCAGGGGTAGGAGAAAAAATAAACAGGATCAGTTATGAATATTATAGCGAGAACGAGTGCAGAAGGACTTTCGTTTCATTTGAGACGCGCACATTTATTTAAAGGGATTCCTCACCAAAAAGAAATTTATTCTGTCAGACAACAGGGAACATTCTCAGAACATTGGTTGAAGTTCTTTAAAAGTTCTTTCAGACATATTAAAACGTTAGGTTAGCAGAACATTTCTTTAACATTACATATCATGTACATCAAACATGCCAGTAATGTTAATACAACGTCTAAAAACAATGTTTATAGAACATTCAAAATAACATTTTGTAACTTAATAAAAATGTTAGGGAAATGTTCATCGTTTGTGTTATAAGTGAGACACGTGTGTGAGGACATGATGACAGCGTTTTAATTTCTGTGTTAATCCCTTTATTTATGTAATTAAATTCATTTAAATGAAAGGTTAAAGACAGAAAGGCTTTAAGTTTGATTCATGTCTGATGTTCAGATTCCTCTGTTACGGTTCAGATTCCTCTGTTACACACACACACACACACACAGACACACACAGACACAGACACAGACACACACAGACACACACACACACACACACAGACACACACAGACACACACACACACACACAGACACAGACAAACACACATGCACACACACACACACACACAGACACAGACACACACACAGACACACACAGACACAGACACACACAGACACAGACACACACACACACACACACACAGACAAACACACATGCACACACACAGACACACACAGACACACACACAGACACACACAGACACACACAGACACACACACAGACACAGACACACACACACAGACACAGACAAACACACATGCACACACACACACACACACAGACACACACACAGACACAGACACACACACAGTTGTCAGATGATGTGAACAGCCAGCTTTGGTATCTGTGAGAGAAGAGCTTTCAGAACAGAATCATTTGAATATTTTACTACATTAGATAAACTGAAAGGTAACAGAATGAATTTTAAGTCAGTATCCAGGAAAGAAAGATCAGTGTTGGGTAATCATTAAAGAAGAGTAAAGGTACTGTATACAGCTTTTATGTTTTTATATTTACATTCCAAGCAATAACATTTAAACACATCTGGACATTTAGAACAACCACAGAACGTTCAAAACAACATTTTTAACATGAAATGTTAGGAAATTGTTCTTACAAGTTACAACCTAAGATGAAAAACCACTTTCTTAAAGAGGACAAACTCTCGTCAGGTATAATAACATGTAGAGTTTGTTTCTCCTCCAGGAAAACTAGATCATAAATGTTATTGACTCGTGTAGTTTGAAGGCATGTTGAGACACATGAATTTTGCTGGCTTTGCTAAACCAAAGACTATTGCTGTAGTGTTAGTGACTGTTAGTGATGTAAAGTGTTTGTGATCGCTGACGGCAGATAACAGTGGAGGACTATGAACAGGCGGCCAAAGCTCTTCTGACAGCACTCTTCATCAGAGAAAAATACTCTCGGCTGGCGTATCACCGCTTCCCCAGAGTCACTGCCAGGTTCTTGAGGAGCGCCAATAATGAGAAATGGAGCGAGGATGAGGAAGTTCTGCCAGGTATGTGGTGGTTGCCGTCGGCCACTTTTTAATGACTAATAACCGCTAACAGCCGCCAGCCATAAAACTGTCAGATTGTCAAAATTCCTAGAAAGTTTAAAGCAGAAGCCGTCAACCTCAGATCTTTACCTCGCTGTACCTCAGAAAAAGTGACCTCACTTACTGAACTTTCTGAACCTCAGATCACGACCCATGCACAACGTTTTCTGTATGTCTTTTTTAACACCTCTGTATTATAATAAATTATACAAACCCAGACATAAACATTAACCCAGCTAACAGAGAACATCTTCAGAACGTTGACTAATGTTCTCTTAAACATTCTTGCAGTAACATAAGTAGAATATTTTTAACGTTACATTTCAGATACATCAAAACTTTAAGAGGTTAATGTTAAAAATTTGTTAAAAACACTAAAAGCTTAATAAAGTAATAATTGCTGATGCAACATCCAAAAAAAACTACAAATGTTCAAAAAAATCTACAAATGATTCAATTTTTGGTTACAAACAGAAACATTAAGGGAATGTTCTTACAACCTAAAATCGCTTGCTGGGAATTTTCTGACTGAACTCTGTGTGTTTGTTTATCACGGTTTGAAAGTGATACTGTAAAGGTTCAGTCGTGTGTCTATTTATATCTGGGTGTAAAAATAAAGAGACTGTGTGTTTATCAGCTGTAGAAAGTGATCTTTCTGCTTTCTGTCCATGGAAACAGATGTTTTTCCGTGTCCCAGCGAGGGTGAGAATCCCTACAGCACTGAAGACATCCCACAGAACCTGAACTACATCCTGAAGATGAAGGACGGAATCATTAACGTCTACGACAGCGAAGATGCTTTAAAGCAGAATCAGCCGCGCAGTTTGCCGTATCCAGACCTGGAAACCTTTGCTATTGACATGAGCCACGTTCTTGCCATGATTGCAGATGGACCAACGTGAGTTCAGATATATTGCCTTATATCACCTCTCTATCTCATTTCCATCATTTATTCACCCTCATGTTATTCCAAACCTGTTTGACCTTGTTTTTCTCAAACAGCTAAATAAGATATTTTGAGAAATGTTTCAGTGGTTTTCTGTCAATACTATGGAAGTCAATGGGTACCACTGGTGTTTGGTTACAAAACTACTTCAAAATATCATGAGGATGAGTAAATAATAAAAGAATTTTCATTAACTAAATCTTTAACCTTTAAATAATGACATTCAGAAACAACAAATGTTTAGGCTCATTTTGAGAACAATTTGTTTTATAGGAAGACCTACTGTCACAGAAGACTCAACTTCCTGATGTCCAAGTTCTACCTTCATGAAATGCTGAATGAGATGGCCGAGCTGAAGGAGCTGAAAGGAGTTCCTCACAGAGACTTCTACAACGTCAGAAAGGTATTTTTAACGTTAATTTTAGCCAAACTGCCGTCAACACCGATGTCAGTTCTCCTCGTAACGCGTTTGTGAACATTCAGGTTGATACCCACATTCACGCGGCCGCCTGCATGAACCAGAAACATCTTCTGAAGTTCATCCAGGACACCTGCAAGACAGAAGCAGAGCGGGTGGTGCTGGAGAAAGGTGGGAAGAAGGTGACCCTCAAACAGGTGTTTGAGAACCTCAAAATGGACCCGTATGACCTCACTGTGGACTCACTGGACGTACATGCTGTATGTTCGCCAAACATCTGCATCTCCAAAACATGAGATTAAGTTTGAGTTTTTTTCGTTCTGAAAAGCAGTTAATGGCAATGCTTGAACTATTGTTTGTTTCAGGGCAGACAAACTTTCCATCGTTTTGATAAGTTTAATTCCAAATATAATCCAGTGGGGGCCAACGAGCTGCGAGAGATCTACCTCAAAAGCGATAACTACATGGGTGGAGAATATTTTGCACGTCTGATCAAGGTAAGAGTTCTTAAATACCTCAGAGGAGTTTCAAACGTTTACAGAGTGAAACTTACCAGATGGTGATGATTCTGCAGGAAGTGTCTCATGAGTTGGAGGAGAGCAAATACCAGCACGCAGAACCTCGTCTCTCCATCTACGGCCGCTGTCCTGAGGAGTGGGACAGCTTGTCAAAATGGTTTATCAAACACAAGCTGCACTCCCCTAACATGAGGTGGATGATACAAGTGCCCAGAATCTAGTGAGTCTATGAACTATGAACTCAACACACCTTGAAATTAGAAAATTTGCTTTGTAGAGACTCAATGATCTCAGGCGTTTTTAAAGCTCACAAACCTGCAACAGAAAGAACACAAATTAAAAAAATGTTCTGTCACAGATTATTTTCTTTTACTGCTTTATATAGTTTTCAAGTGTTTGAAAACGATATTTTACTAACTATTAAAACTATTAAAAGGTGCTTTACAATGGCATAGAAGAACATGTTTAGCTGTATTGTTCTATAAAGGACTTTTTTGGAACGTAACAAAAAGCAGTTCTCTAGACTATAAAAAGCCACAAAAAATGGTTCTTTCAAGGAACGCAAAGTCTCTTCTATGCCATTGATGAAGAACATTTCATTGTAAGAGTGCTCACACACAACTGTAAGCTCGACTCGTGACTCTTCACTCTTGACTGTTGATTTTTAGTGACATCTTCCGAGCAAAGAAGCTCATTCCGAACTTCGCCAAGATGCTGGAAAACATCTTTCTTCCGCTGTTCCAGGCCACCGTTGACCCTCACGCGCACAAAGAGACGCACATCTTCCTCAAATATGTACGTCAGAGTTTTATTGTATGAAAATAGATTCAATAAGGTTTAACTTAACCTACTAAATTATCAACAGTGCAAGTAAAATCTTAAACAGTCTTTTACTGTGTGGCTGGCTGTACACAGTAACTCCATTATGATCATTCTTAAAACGTTTGCTAATGATCTTTAAAAATACTCTCAGAGTAATTATAAAGTAAAACGTTTTACTAGAAGTAAAACTGTAAAGTTATACATCTTAAATTCAAAACATAAGTAGTTAGTGAAACATTTTAAAACATTACAGAATTAAAATAACATTTAAATATAAGCAATAATGTAAATACATCATACAACTTACAAACGTTTCAACCTAAAATTGTTAACTTAGAATCGAAATGTATTTTAAATATTAAAATACATCTAAATGTGCATCATGCAAACATAAGGCTAGTATAACTGCAGCAGTATAAACAAACGTTGCGGGTACGTTTGAATGAGGTGTTGGGTGGTTTCTGCAGGTGACAGGGTTTGACAGTGTGGACGACGAGTCCAAACACAGCGATCACATTTTCACCTACAAGAGTCCGAAACCTGAGGAGTGGGTCACAGAGGAAAACCCACCGTACACTTACTACCTGTTCCACATGTACGCCAACATCATGGTCCTCAACAACCTGCGCAAGTGAGTCTCTGAAGATCAGGCTGTGATTGTTCACGCATTCTTTCATCTTCTGACTGAAGCACCAAACTGTTTGCAGGGAACGTGGCCTCAATACTTTCCAGTTCAGACCTCATTGCGGAGAGGCCGGATCCATCACTCATCTGGTCTCTGCCTTCCTCACAGCTGATAACATCTCACACGGTCTCAACCTGAAGAAGGTGCGTCTTTAAAACCAGAGACCTCGTTTATAAACGTTGAGTAGAAAACGTCTAAATGTTGTGACTTATAGCAGCTGTTGTGAGTCAAACAGCTTCTGGAATGAAAAGAACGATAAAATTTTGTGCTCCATCCCTCAGGCTAGAGATCTAACCAATCATCAAGAGATGTTGTTTTGTGAGGCAGGTTAATGTTTCACAGCACATATATCATGTCAAATAGGGTTTAATATTTCTCCTGTTGAATGTTTTCAGAGTCCGGTGCTGCAGTACCTGTATTACCTGGCTCAGGTGCCCATTGCCATGTCTCCTCTCAGCAACAACAGTCTGTTCCTGGAATATTCCAAGAATCCACTCCGGGAATTCCTGCACAAGGGCCTGTGCGTGTCCCTCTCCACGGATGATCCGCTGCAGTTCCACTACACAAAGGTCAGCGGGCATCTAACGGGAGATGCATAATAATATCATTTAGCGTGATGTTGGGCAGTCAGACGATGTGGGTTTATGTTCTGTGCACCTGCAGGAAGCTTTAATGGAGGAATACGCTATAGCGGCACAACTGTGGAAACTGAGCACGTGTGATGTGTGTGAGATTGCCAGAAACAGCGTCCTTCAGAGCGGCCTGTCCCATCAGGTACTGCCGAAAATGTATCCTCACTAAAACTCACTCATCCTTCTTCTCTCGCTTGTGCAAACAATGATCTGAACTGAGTGTTTAAACTGTCAGGAAAATCACAAATGAGTTTGAATCTGTGTTACTGTTATTCTGTGATGGATAACAAACGCATTTCAACATTTAGTCTCAGGGCGGTTTAAATACGTTTTAACACATATTTTTTGAAAAACTTAATCTGTACACAAAAACATAAAAGAGAAACATTTTCACTTATACAGCACTGTTGTCACGCAAAAACTCACCCTTAAAGCTAAATGTCAACAATATTCTAATGCTAAATGTAACTTTTTCTTTGCTAAAACTGTGGATGTAACCATTGCTCTGTTGTTTATCTGAACTCAGTCTGTTTTGGTGGAAACTGATGAGTTTGTTGATTTACCTTGTAGGAGAAGAAACATTTCCTGGGTGAGAATTATATGGAAGATGGACCGGACGGGAATGACATCCGGAAGACAAACGTGGCACAGATCCGAATGGCCTATCGGCACGAGACCCTGTGCAATGAGCTCAGCTTCCTGGTGGACGCAGTGAAGTCTGAAACTATTGCTGCACAATCTCCTTAAAAGAAACACAGGACGACAGACGGCGGGGATCCACACATCTGACCCTGATGTTAGTGAGAGCAGAAACCGTATCTCGCTGCAGGAATTGTAGCAAACAAGCACCACAGAAGCACGACGGATGCTACACATTCCCTGTACGACAGCAAAACCATAGAGCCTTACACAACCAGATATTTATTCTCATGGTGCCTTACAGGTGATGGACATAACCACATATTACGAATCCATTCACGGAAAATCCGATCACATGTTACTGTATTTTGCATGCATATACATTTGTAACCTTTTATAAAAGAGGGAGTGTTTGGGTTTGTAACTTTAATAATGGATTCTTTTGTTCTGATACATGTCTGACACAGATTAGGCGGCGACAACAAGAGGACCTGATATCTGGCTTGATAAACTAGTTTGTTTGCAATTTGAGCATCAGGGACAGATGCTTCAGTTAGGTGGTTCTGTTTCTGTGCTTAGATATGGTTAAGGGTGTGGTGTAAGATTAGGTGATGGCTTTATAGTAACCTGTTAAAATGTGAAAGCAGAAATATGTAATAAAATACATGAACTGCATTCAAACTAAAGATGTAATAAATGCAATCTGTTCTATCACAAGAGCTGCGCTGCAACAATATGATTGAATTAAATGACTGTGATTCTTTCCTAATCTGGTGAAACACTGACGCCTGGCGGAAGTAAGAGGAAATGTTACATTTCCAATATAAACTAGCAGGAAAAATATTCAATTCACTTTATTATCAGATTCACACAAGAGAGAAAAGAGGCACTGAACTCTTAATGCAGGCCATGAGTCAAACAGCTATTCCTCACACAACACGTCACAGGATCCGCGATCATTATATCTGATAAAACTTAGTCTCAGGAAATCTGTGAGAATATTACAGAAATAAACATTTAAAAAGTGGATCCGTTGATAAACAGCATTAAATGTTAATAAAGTCCAATATAACTTCAGATTTTATTTATAAAGCTGGTTCTATATTTACACATTTCGTTTATGATACAGTTAAATTCTCTAAGCTCTCAAATTCACAGTCTCGCTCGCACACGCAAACGTTTAAGATGTTCAACTTGCTTCAATTTAGGATTTTAAACAAACAAAACAACCAAGCAAACGTGTTTAACTAACTAAAACGTGTCAGTGGCGTTGGATAAAATTATCTCTGAAAAAACAGCAGATTGCCTACATCTGTTTCCAAATGTTAATTCAAACGAAACACTTATTTTATGAATTATATTCTGTAATTAACATTTGGTCCAAATTACACAGAGGTAAAGAGTTTCTGTCAGTTCTGTCAGCTAATCATGAATCCTTATTTTATAATATAAACACATAAGCTGTACTGTAACATTACTGCTAATGCTAATAATCACTCAAACATGTTTATCGGTTTTACAAGGCGATTTAAAGTGCAGTTACTTCACAAATAAGGTCAAATTGCAAGTACTGTATGAATGAAAGGCAATCGATTTCTGCAGCTACTGACCTATACAAGTTCACAGCAAACCAACAGATTAGATGACAAAGTGACGCATTAACCTATAAGTTAAAAACTAAGTGGGAATATTCAGCAGTTATTGCCTCCAGTGAGTGACACCGTTCAGTGCAAAAAATACTCAGAGCTACAGTAACCCTGCGGCTGTTTACATGTTATGTGTAGTGTGGAGACAGAGACTGACAGTGGCACAGTGTTGAAGTTTATGGTCTGTGTGGGTGACCGGCTTCATCTGCGAGATTGAGGATGTATCCTGCCATGTCTTCCTCAGTGGGGGCATCTGACATCACCCACGACTCACTGGCAGCCGTCACCTGAATGCGGCACACGGGGCAGTTCCTGCTCTGACCGCTCCTACACAACACAGGGGCAAGAGTCAAACACATCAGCACGGGCGTGTCAGGATGTGACCTAAACTCAAGTCAGGGCACGCGATTCGTTTAAAGGTCTCTTCATACCCTGATATCAGCATTAAGTGGGATAAATATCCTCATGTACCTTCTGTGAACAGAGCAGAACCGTACAATGTTCATCCAATCATTAACGCAACGATTGGACGTCCTACTTGTCTATCAACATGTTATGGAATAAGATTTTGAAGGAGGCGTGGCTTTGGAGAGCACTCAGTAACGCTTTCAAAGCTAGCTTGCTGTTGCTAGCCTGAGAAAACTGTCTACTAGAAACTTACCATTTGTCAATGCACTTCTGACAGAAGCTGTGTGCACAGGGCAGAATTAGATCTGATTTCCCGTCCATGCAGATGCAACACTCCTCTTCATCTGTCAGCTGCTTCACCCTGTAACATCACAGGAAACACTGAGTCCTTCATCTCATCTTCTGTTGAATAGAGGTTGCAGCTTTAACTGAAGCCGTGGTGTTACCTGCCCATCCACATGCTGGCCTGGCAGGAGTCTTCTGATGACAGCTGACCAGAAGATCCCTCTGCAAGACCCTCTGAGCTCAGAACTTCAGCTGCCTGGCTGGTGATGTCCTTATACAGCTGGAGAAACTGGTAGAGGTTCATAATTCTGGAGGCTTCCACCATTCCATCCTCTTTGTTGATCTACGAGAAAACAGCAATAATAGCATCACGACCCGGATCAATAACAGCCGGTTTGAGCAGAACTGACACACAAACAGGACATATACGTGCTATGGTCTGTGTGCTGATCTAACCTTTGTGCACACAATCCTCACAACAACTTTCCATAAAGCTGAAGCGTCAGATCCAGGCTGGACCTCAAACAGAAGATGTTTCTTCTGTCCAGCGGCCAGTTTAGCAGTTCTGTTGAAGAACATAAGTCACCACCTCATGCAAATTCAGTTCTGGTGTATTTATACGCCGCTTGTCATGAGTTTCCTTTAATGCAAAGCAGCTTCTCACAAAACATGTACAGGAATACAGAAAAAATAACATACACAGTATTTCCAGTTAATGTTTTTTACAGATGCATTATTCTAATCCAAGTACCCTTAGACACAAGTACACCAAGTACACTACACTAAGCCCTTACACATCATTGAGTTCTGCTACACGACCCAAAAACTCATCATAGGTCAGGTAGCCGCTGTCCCGCACAAGCCCGGCGTGTTTGATCAGTTTCTCAGGCAGCCGACTCATGGCCTGACCCGACAGCTGCTGGCCCATCTCAGGTCCAAACGGGGGGGTTCTCACCCTCATTCACTGCTGCAGACCCTGGAGAGACAGTGTGTGTGTGTTCACGGGTCAAGCCGTCTCAACAGCGTCCTGTGATGCTTTAACGCAGCGTCTTGCTCATTATCATGCAGCTTTTATACTTCTTACCATTTTAAATATTTGGACTATTCAAGTTAAAATATTAAAACCAAACCTTGAAACTTAGTACTTAAAATGTAAATATGTTCCTGAATACGTATTAAACACCCTCAATATGTATTAAATGTAATAAAACACTGATGCTGGGAAGGCATGTATGTGTTTGTTTGTTAACCTGCAGCATGTGCAAAAGCGAAACCATGACAAAACTGAGCTGTGATATTAACACAACGCTTTAACATTTAAACATGTTATAATCATTCATCACATCAAGCTCTTTAGCTAGTTTATCTGGCTAATACCAATATAACCATTTAAACATGCAAATATTCCCCCACAGGTTGAATGTTTGTGTTTATATAACTGGATGTTTCTGCCCGGAGGATTTATTAAATATGCTGGAGACAAGTCTAACATTAATCTCTACTATCTGTTTCAGAAATAACACGTGTAAATAAAGGTGTAAATAAAGGTGTACAAACCTGCTGACATCCGTTTTATCCCGATAACATTAAAGCACAACACCGGGTTAGCCTGCTGTCGCGGACTGTTGACGTCACCGGGGCGCCTACACGTCATAACATCGGGCCGCCGTGAAAAGTCTTTTTCTTTCACTTTTGTCGTCATTGTGAAACATTTACTTTAATCATTAGGAAGGAGAAACAAATGCCCAGTAATGAAATAAAGGATTGCTGTTAAGTCAAAGGACCAAACAAACAAGTATTTACATCAGTTTGTAATATGTGAAAATATAAAGTGGTTAATTGAAACCAAATTAAATAAACAGCCATAAACATAGAATGAGAAACATACACAGGTCAAGTAACATACTTTATACAATACTAACCACAACATTATATACTTTATACA
>JBAJNP010009992.1:0-17151 GCA_036877545.1 Yasuhikotakia modesta | reverse complement strand
ATATTAAGTTTAATATTACTTTATAAAAATACATTTGTACTTTAAAATGCCAGAAAAATTAAGAACAAATGATGTTTTTTATTATTAAATATGTTTTTAATCATTACAAAGAAAATGTATTATTTCACTCTTCAACAAAGTGAAGAAAGACATCGAAAGACAGTTTGCTGTGTGAATGATTCTTGTTCTGTATATTTGTATGAAATGTAACTAAACAAAGGCATCAAAAATTATTATTTTTTTCTCTCTTTTTGTTCTTTTATGCGTTTAACCTCAAAACACACAGAATCAAAACTGTAGGTCTTTTTGTCTTCTACCAACTTATAAATATCCACTTCATTTTAACATATTATTTATTTCATAAATGTATGGTCTGTACAATGTATGGTAAATATAAAACTTGCTAAAACTTAAAAAAGTAAATAAATAAACACAAGTTTAAAAAGCATTAAATGACCATATCCATCCGATAACATATTTAAAGTTTATTGTTATTTTTCTTTACCCTATACAATGGCAGGCCTATGGAGCTGTAAGTGTAATATATGGCTTTTGGTCATAGATCCGTCCAGTCATAATATCAGAATAACAGATGTTATTTACACATAATATCTTTTGGACGTATTCAGTGACTGCAAGTGTACTGTGAACTATTGCAATAAGTAATAATTAAAGTTATATTTATATTATTATATTCTGATGTAGGTTTTATGCGCAGGACCGTAAAATATGGACTAGTAAACAGAAATCTTACCCTCTCATATTTCTTTAGCGCCATCTTTTGGATTTTCCTCTCGTGCTCTATAGAATATAGATTTTGAACAATTTTATCGATTATAAATACATAAAAAATTAAACAGCATTAAAACTTTAAAACATTTTAACTAACATTGTCCCTAAGCGATGCTGCTTTGTTATTGGCTATTAGATCTATTAGGAAAAAAGATAAAACAAAGGTTGTGATATTTATCCATCTAAATTTGATCTCAAACCTTAAATTCACTTGAAAATTATTTAAGTACAAATAAAGTATTTAAAAGAGATATTAGAAGTAGAAATTAATTTTTTAGGGTTATTAATATATTTGTTAATTTATTAACTGCATTATAGTTACAGCACTGTTTCTTCTGTTCCAAACAGTCATCTAACTGTGTCACTATAGAGCATAACATTGTCTTTAATAGGAATTCCCATCAGACCTTGGGCCAATAAACATGGCTGAACAAAGTCTGAGGATATAGAAGATGGCTGCATTAGTGTCCAAGGGATCTTCTCTGTCACACACCTGCTGCAAGCCCATGGCACAATGCCAGCTGAGGACAGTTAGCCCGCCAGGCACATTACCGTGGCAGCAGTTGTCAAGGTGACAGCATGTCAGAGCCTGCCCATTGAGGAACACCGGGGGCGGACGGCCAACGCATCGCTGCCTCTGACCGGTCCCGGAAACTTGAGGAAATGGGGACCAAAAACCATGTATACAGAAGCCTAGCAACAAACTGACTACACACATGGCAAGGGCCAATTTACCAGCGCTAAGATCCTTAACCTCTATAATCCAAACAATAGTGTTACAATTTGTGTTAATGTAAAAAGTAGCTAACTTTTTCCTCAGAGTTACACATTCTTTAAAAAGGCAACGATCACACGTATGGAGAGAAATTAAAAGATAGAATGAACGGTAACAAAAGATGTAAGCAGAGAATATGAGGTGAAAGGTGTTTCTGCTTGTTTTGTAGCTATAACTAGAGGATGTGAAGCTGAGAGGAAATAGACTATGGGCGCTGTGGTTTAATAGATTACTACCATTGGACACAGGTATTTGGAGTTAGTCATTATACCCTGGAGACCAAAAAGGACAATTCAACAAAATACGCTACTGCATTTAGTTCAAACTGCTTTGTGTTTTTATTAAAACAAACATTGTCATTCAGCATTCGCGGTGCAATGCTGTTTTGCGTTTCAGCAATTGTTCACACCAAGATTGCGAATATTTGCATCTGTTTATTTTCTTCTGAAGAACACTTACACATTATCAAGTGTGTTTTCAGCCGTACGCTTTTTTAAATTCAACTCATTGTAGGCACAGCACAGTTTGTTAAGGTCAAATCTTTGTCTGAATGGGCTGAGTATTGAATTGAATTGAGTATTGAATTGAGGTCATCATAAAGCACAAAGCCATATCTCTTCAAGGGCACAATCTGAATTTTGGCTAAGCTCTTAAAGCGTCAATCTCCCTCTGAAAGAATGGGAAAATATGTAGACCTACATCCATTGAGTAAGGTCTCAGCAATAGAAAACAGCCCCAACTGGCCACTTCTGAAACGGTATTACAGTTTGCATATCATCTCGTCGCGAGGACTGATTTCAATATACACAAGTGGCCTACATGACAAGCCATTTGGCAGCTCAAGAAAATAGTCCTCAGTATCGATTTAGAATTGTTTGGTTTTAAACCTCTTTTTTGACATTTTTACTTGTAAAGGAGTCGGTGGGGATGTTAAAACAAAATAGTCACTTCTCAGAGATTTCTCACTGGACTGCATCATTATTTTAACTACAAATGGCACAAAAACAAAATCCTTTCATAGATGAGAGCATACTTTCACTTTCTCTGTGCTCATATTTCACTGTACTTATCAATATTTAGAGCAGATACATGCAGGAATTCCTGTTGTTCAAACCTTTCCAAACATGTCACATAAAACCGTAGCAAAGAGTTACGGGCTGAAATAAAAGTAGCTAATTGATGCAATACACCAAGGACATAATTATCTCTTTGAATAACTGGCGGTGGTTTAATTGCTAGTAATTGTTCTCCAAACCTTGTTCAGAAGTGATGAACACAAGACTGTTATTATGCATCATGTGTTAATCCTGCTATTCTGGTTTAGTCATTAAGGCTTCTGTATCAAAGTACCATGATAAGAGCAGCAGAGAGGAAAAATACACACACACACACACAAACGTACACTCATAATGCCTTTTAATACCTCCTGCACTAACCTCACACATACACACATACGGATGCAAACAGATACAAACTGAATTAAACTTTATGGCTTTCCTTTTTGTTCCAATTATTTTTGTCGATTTGCTGACAGACTCCGGTATAAATTCTCCTTCAGATGTCATATTGATAACAGTGGGGCTTCAGTTATGCTGCGTTCACTGTTAATTATTGCCACATTGCAACACCAGCTTTGGCTGCACAGGAAACAAACACTGATTAACGTGACTGGGCCTGTTGAGAATTGTGGTCCGGTTGAAGTCTGTTGATTGTTGAACAGTTCCCACCCTCTCACCCCAGCAGTCTTGCCCTATTGCCCTCTGAGTTTTGCAAAGCAGGCCAGTGGCGGTTTCTTCAAAAGATGTCTGGGGTTTGCATAATGTGAAGCGATGCGAGATCCAAATCGGTCATAATTGTCAGTCAGAATGTAATTAAGAGTATAAAATAACCAGCAACAATATACATCGCAAAATAGCAAGTAACACAATAAGCACATATTTCAAGCACTAATTTGGTTTGTTATTGGATTAACCTGCTTTCACATTAGATTTCAGCCTAATGTGGATTGATGTGGAGCAGACCGGCAGGGTTACTGTTTAATATTCACACTCAGCACTTGCTGAGGAAGAGGGGGAAGTAGAGGAAGTCTATGTGGCTCTTTCCTGTCTCATTCCTGAGTCTCACGGGCTCATGTTTCACCTGCTACTAACACATCTGTGCGTGAGTGTATTTATCTTTGTATTTTCTTTTTTGAGCAATGAATTCCTTCCTTTTAACATTTAGACTGAACACGACCAGATGGGGTGGGGGGTGGGGTAACAGATGAGCTTGAAAGTTTTGAATGAAAAGGAAGTGTTTAAATGAGCAGGTTTACCTGTATTGTCAGATGAAGGGCAAATACATTGCGTTTGTATTGTTTTATGCAGCTGTAGTGGATTCACAGACTGATCGTCATTGCCCCCTACTGGCTGTGAGCTTGGAAAATGGCTTCATTCCACAGGATCTAAATTATTGAAGTAATTTATCAAGATAAACACAGTCTAATGGTGAGCTACAACTTTCAGGTCAATTACAGGGAAAGCAGTGTAATGGCATCCCACTGCGATAGCATCTGACATTTGACTATCTGCAATACATGGAATAGAGGCTAGGATACTTTATAATTAACTGTTCTATTTATTTATATCTATATAGGATTAAAGCATTTCAACATAAATATAACTCCCCTACAAGTGTATTTGTAGCAACCCAGTCATTTAAAACGTGGTTGCTATCAAAGTCTTATGAAACACAACACAAGGATTTATATGAAAGGCTATTCTGAATAAATTACATTTAGGCATAATGGTAATATACAGAGAGATCGTATTATCCAAGAGTGAAGTGAATAGCTTAGAGAATGCAAGGGTAAGGCAATGAATGGAATACATACTTATGTTAAGGGTTTAGAGCACAGAGCAAGCCTGTTATTAAATGACTATAGATCCATGTGTCTGATTCAGCTGAATATTTTAAAACATTGCTTTAGTTAACTATGCTGTAGATAAACACAAAATATTTAAAAATAGATTGACACTATTATCACATTCCTTTAGGTTGTACTTTATTCCATTAATATGAAAACAGTATTTAATGCATTTGACATAAGTCTTAAAAAGTAAAGTTTTTGTTGCACAAACGTACACAGTCATGTGTACAGTGTGAGGTCACACTGATAGGTTTTGTCATTAATGAGTTTGAAACTATGAGCAAAGACGTCTGCTAATGTCCTTTAACTCTGCAAACAACCTATAAATGTGCATGAATGATTAACCCACACGGTCACCAACAGGCAGGTGTCTGCGCAGTGGTTTGTTAAATAGTGAATTTTACTTTCTTGACACTGTCTCTAATCACATCTGCAATTACGGAGCAGAAATATTGCCTCTAATTGATACGGCCCGCCGATTTGTTTCGATTTCTCTTCGCCTCAAGTCATTTTCTCCCTTTACCCGCTGGTTGCTAATGAATGGACTTGTTAGGAGGGGGCGTGTCTAAGTGAAAGTGACTCTTAAGCACAGCTCTGCCAGATGTATGACAGCGGAGAAATAGGACAGTGTTAAAACAGCGGGAGGTGTAATGGCACCTCATAGCTGGAGAGACGGGAAGGGAGTGGGCACCTGTCCATTAGGCCCCCTGAGGGTGGAAGTGTTAAGTGGCTGGGTTGCGGTCAATCTCTGGAGGGACAGTTGTCATAGAGACGCAGCTGTCAGCTTGCAGTCGGGTTTGCGGAACTGTGATGAAGATGGCAGATCTGATGATGTAAAAGACTGACTAATACCTTCACCTCTTCTCATTTTCACCCACACCTGAGAGAGACGTTTGTCTTCTGATGGGAGCTGTGAAGAGAGCTGATAAATGAGGGCCAGATGAGCGACAGATGTAAGTGTAGGAGTTTGGATTGTCTCCTGCTGTTACATCTGATACATCTGTCCATACTACATCATCTTAATACGCTTCTGATCCAGCTTCTGAAACACCTGCAGTGGTGATCTCAGCTCATTTATACAGAAGCATGTGAACTGTGGAGCCGTAAATAAATATAAGAATAAATGGAATAGAGAGTTTTCAGTGAAGGAAAGTACTGGAAAAAGTGTCATTGTTTTAATGATATAATGCATGTAACTGCCATGGACTCCATCATTGGATTAAAAATGTAAAACCTGATTATTATTTTATCCCAACATGGTTTAAGAATGTTCTAAAGACCTTGTGAAAGGAAACATTCATTTTTTTTATTAATTAAAGCACTTTTATTTGGTGTTATTCGTACAAAATACCCAACAGTCCTTTGATAAAGAGCCTAAAGGAATGAATTGTGTCCTTTTCATTGTCTTCTGTTTAAAAAGACATCTCATGTTATTATTCAGAAACTTATTTAGTGTCTGTAACTCATCTCGTCTGAGGATTTCTTGTGTTGCTGCTGTTGTTGAGTGATGGGTGGGGTCAGAGAGGCTCTGTTGAGACGACATTAGAGGAAACATCTGAGGGGTCATTTGTGAAGATAAGCTCTTGTACACTACAACTACACTTGTGTCATTCTGTGTGATCAGCATACATGTACACCGGCACTGGATACAGATTGTGAGCTCGCAATCTTTAATGGTCTGCATCTCTAGTAATACCTCACATACAAGCAAGGATGTATATTAGTTATTTATATCCAACATTATAACTGAATGTTTTCCTGTAATAAAAAACCCTTTTACCCTTAAATTGTGTATCATTCATCCCTTCGAACCTTAATTTTAATATCAAGTTATGACAAAGCTTAAATAATCTTTGCCTGGTTTAAAAAATAATAACAATAATAATAATAATAATACTGGTAAGACTTTAAATAAGGTTCAATTTGTTAAACTTGGTTCTTGTTTAACATGTCATAGGATAAAACATTTTTTACATTACAATAAATAAAAATCAGTTATTGAACAAGGACATAGGAAATTACTGTTTAAACTTCAAATCTTCTTAGGCTTTTGGTCAGAGCCTGTAGCTTATAGCTGTATGAAAACAATATGACCAGTTCTGTGAAACTCAACATACTGATACACAGAGCGAATCTGTTCCTGAACTGTACAGTTATAATCTGGCCAATGTTGCCATCTTCTGTTCTACAATATAATTGCATGCACAAGTCTTCTGAGAGCAATGAACATTTCTATAATATACGAATCGTTTCTATTAATTCTATTCAATTTTATTTACACATTCACATACATAACACATATATAACATCTCAAATGACTTGTAATGATTGGGAATGAATACTATAAGACATTTCAGTCATTTGACTGCAGGTATTGACGTAGTGTCGGGGTCATTCTCAGGCGACCCCTTAGACTGAATGACGTCAGAGAGCATCAAAGAGTTCAACCGAGTAGTCAGAGTTCAGAGATTGTTGCATTATTGAAACGTCAGGGATGGAGAGGCTGTACTGCTGACTGGAGATCACAGAGGCCAACAGCAATGTCACTCCTGTCACATATACAATATATAGAGGGTTAGGACTCCACCCTTAAGGTTAAGAGTAAGGTTAAATGTAATCATCTTTAAATAAAACCTCTCTCTCTCTCTCTCTCTCTCTCTCTCTCTCTCTCTCTCTCTATGTTGCAGAATTGACAAGCCACAATGTTTGGAAAACACTTGGAAAACACATATTATTTTATTTATTATAATAATATTTGTTAAGATAGTAAAAATGTTTACTTAACATATCTCAAACTATTTTTGAGAGGTGTATGTTATGAGACTGGGTTGGGGACAGAACAGAACATTTATTTAAAAAGACAAGAAAATGTGCGAAGAATTATTTTATAGATACAACAGTCATATGCGGTTTTAATAGGTTTTATAAAAGTGCAGCATCGATGTCATGTTCTTCTCACATGCGTCAGCTGCTCTCTTATTGGACGCTGTTTGTCGTCCGGGTAGGATAGGCTACCTCTAAAATTTAGGATGATGGTAATTCTGGGATTGTGATTGATTGTGGATCCACACCCCGTCGGATGGGTTCCACGCAGCACGAATCGCATCACGGTGAAACAAAAGCAATGCTTTAAACTCAAACCACAGCGGCTGGGGCAACATTCACCTGTTTCGGGATTTTTCACGACTCGTCGGATAACAGAGACTCGGACTTAGTCACAGTCAACCTGAGTGTTTGTACGTCACATCATAGACGCCACGCGTGAAAGCGCACGTGAGACGTGCTGGACTTGTACATCCGTGGCGTGTATCCTGGGATAAATGAATACGTCGGTAAGAATGCGGTATGGATTCATGCGTATTACGTTAAGGAATTTGTAGTGAAATTCCAGTGTGGTGTTTGATTTTAATGCATTTAGTGGTTGATGTTTAAGGATTATGAAAAAATATTGTATTAATGTTATGCTATAAACATTGCCAAGATGTTTATGTGTATGTTTATGGCACAACGTCAACGTTTTGCTTCCATAAACATCCTCGGTTAAGCACAGAGAGAATCAATGTCTTGTTTTCTTTCCAGCTCTAAAATATAAACCCTGTTTTTGTCTGTATCTTGCTTTTCAGTGTTTTATCAACACATAGCTGTTGTAAACCAATAATAATAAATAAACCACCGCCACCAGTTTATGGTAAGAGATGTGTTGACGTAAATCTCAACAGTGGTTCAGGAAATAACCATGTTCTGTTGTTTTCTCTCATCTTTTCATCATTCATCAATCACATTTTTCCTGTAGTATCTTAGCAACCAGTTGGTGATGTAACCAAAAGCAGGATCTGAGTGACCTGTTTCTGTATATTCTTCAAATGTAGTGTTACCAGCACCCAAATGTTGCCTTCTGTTAGATTGTGTGTGTGTGTGTGTGTGTGTGTGTGTGTGTGTGTGTGTGTGTGTTGGTTGGTTGGAAATGCTGTGTTTTCACATAGCTGAATAACAGAATTCAGTAACATGCCAGTGAAGTTGTTTTCCAGAGGACCAAAAAGGGTTTGCAGTCTTTTTATAACTTCTGCCCACATGTGGGTTTTATTAGCATATTCTCAGATAAAGTATGTGTCTATCTATATACATACTATATACTATAGATACATAGTAGAACAGATAGATAGTACTATAGATAAACAGTAAAACAGGTCAACCCGTAATCACTGATTACCCTGTATGTATTCATTTTGGTTCTGTGACTACTGTGTGTATGTGTGTATAGTTGTGTTTAGGTTGTCCTGTCTATTACAAGCATGTTTTATTGGAGTTCTGTGGTGAATTCTTGGAATTTACTTGTCCTTTTATATCTCCATTATCCAAAGCAAAGATCAGCCCAGTGTAACCATGGCAACACCAGCATCCTATGAGTGAGCATCAATCCCCCCTTTTTTGTAAACATGAAGTAATTGTGTGTTTGTATATGCTCTCCATATAGCTCCTGTTGTGACGTTGTAAAATGTTTGACTGTGTGTATGAAACACAGTGTTGTTGTTTATTTTTGTTCTGTGAGGAATTGACCATTGATCCTCTGTAATTGTGCTTGATTGTGCAGCTGGTGTCAGAGGAATGTCAGTCACTGAAATCATTTTCCACATCTTGTGGAAATATAGCATATGTGACACAGAACAACTTGTGTTTTATACCATATGTGACACAGAACAACTTGTGTTTTATACCATAAGTGACACAGAACAACTTGTGTTTTATACCATATGTGACACAGAACAACAAACACATCTCTCTCCAGCAGGTGAGTCTGTGACTGTGAGGTGTGGATTTGTAGGGCAACATTTGGGCAAAAATGAATTCTTTTTAATTTCAGATATAATGGAATCATATAATTTCATTATATCTGTAATATAAAATTGTAAATTATATGAATGTCATAATTATTGAAGAAGTTAAATTAAAATTTCAGAATTTCTTTATATTTGGTATGTGTTAGTTAGATATCTGACCATTTGTTTAAATTGCTTACAATTAATACTGAATCTTAAATATTTTTTCTTTATTATCTTATTCATTTAAAAAAATAAATCCTAAAATGTTATTCCCAAGCAAATCCCAAATATTCAATGTGCATATTTGACTTTTGAACCCTCACCACAAAGAATATACTGTTATTGACCAGCCTTGTGTTCTGTTTCAGATTTTCTGTTTTGTCAGATGTCTTCAGTGTGGATTTACTCATTGAGTGCCATCAGGACCTTGGCAAAGGATTGGGAATGACATTTCAGCCTTGGATGGATGACACCTGGTAACAGCTGCCATGTTTGCATGTAATGGCAGCTCATTGGAGGGGTGTGGCCTCCTTGAACCAATGGAAACTGAGATGCAGGAGGCTGAGACTGCCCTTATGCCCACCACTCTCAGGGTGGCGCTGGCCGCCATCATGATCTTCATGATAACTATTGGTTTCCTTGGCAATGCCATCGTGTGTCTGATTGTGTATCAGAAACCGGCGATGCGCTCAGCAATTAATCTACTGCTGGCCACCCTGGCCTTCTCTGACATCATGCTTTCGCTGTTGTGCATGCCATTCACTGCCGTCACCCTGGCAACGACGGACTGGAGCTTCGGAGTGGGATTCTGCCGTGTGTCAGTCATGCTTTATTGGCTGTTTGTTCTGGAGGGCGTGTCTATCCTGCTTATCATAAGCGTTGATCGTTTCCTCATTATAGTTCAACGGCAAGACAAGCTGACACCCCATCGAGCAAAAATTCTCATTGCTGCCTCATGGGCTCTGTCGCTCTGCGTGTCCCTGCCGTCCGTGGTCGGCTGGAGAACTGCTGGGATCGGAGTGCAGGTGCCCCAGTGCATTCTGGGATATAGCGAATCACTGGCAGACAGGGGTTACACGGTGCTGCTTGCGGTGGCTGTATTTTTTGTGCCCTTCAGCGTGATGTTGTATTCATACCTCTGCATTCTAAACACGGTCCGTCGCAATGCGCTGCGCATCCACAACCACACCAGTGAAGGCAGCGTCGCGATCAACCAGGTCAGCAAATTGGGCTTGACTGGTCTGCAGCGCCCTCAAGTTAATGTGGACATGAGTTTCAAAACCAGGGCGTTCACAACCATCCTCATCCTCTTTATTGGCTTCTCCGTGTGCTGGCTGCCGCATACCGTGGTAAGCCTGCTGGCGGTTTTCAGTAAGCAGTTCTACCTCAGCCCAGCTTTTTACCCCATCAGCATCGGGGCTCTGTGGCTGAGCTACCTAAAAGCCGTCTTCAACCCTGTTATATACTGCTGGAGGATCCGCAAGTTCCGTGAAGCCTGCCTGGAGTTTATTCCCAAGAGCTGTCAGCTCTGTCCCAAGATGCCTGGGAGAAGTCGCAGGCGTATAAGACCCAGCAACATTTATGTGTGCAGCAGTGAGACCCAATCTTCAGTCTAGCATATGCACCAAAGTATATTTAAAAATGACTATGCTGAGAATGGAAGACGTAATACTGCATTCATATGTCTGTAGATATGTCACACTTGTGCCTAACATGGTATTTATTGGCACAGGTTGGGTTTAAAGTGTATAAGTGTGTTTAAAATTTAATTGTGATGATTTTGTGCTAAAACTGAATACCTGACACGCTACTTCACCTGTCATAGTCTGCAGTAATGAAGGATACAGCATCGGCCATCTTAAGTTTATTAAAGCAATATACATTTATGTTTCTGACTGAGATTATTTGCTTCTGGAATTTTGTAAAACATTGAAATTGGCAAATAAAGCAATCAAACCTATAATGTGCTGGAAGGGAGTTTTGATGTAAATAATGGAGAAAGACATTTGTTTAGTGGATGTTATAGTTGTTGATCAGTCACATTTCACATTGAACATCATTACACAACACCAATACATGAAAGGAAACTACTGCTGTTATCACAGCATTACAGGGTGACCAAATCCTTTAACCCAGCTGTACCAGATGACCTAAATGAGCCTTTCTTGTTATTGCACAAAATTATTTCTCTTAAAATTATGAATGCCAGCAATTCTGATACATTAGGAACATCAGCTCTACACATACGTTCAGAGAAGTGTAGATATGTAGTCGTGTTGGGTGAAGTTGCACTACAGGTGGCAGTAATGGTCAGTGTGTAGTTAGACGCTCCTCGCTGCAGCGCAGAAGAAGGGGCGTGTCTTCCTGCGTTCTCCGGAAGTGAGATGAGAAATATGGCGTCACACAGGCAAGAAAACAGGACAAGTCGCCCATCAAAAGCTAGAGATGTTACAGAGGCCGAACTTCTGCTTCACCCTGAGCTGCTGTCCAAAGAGTTTATTCAGCGTGTGTTACAGCAGGTGAGACGAAGAGCCACATGCGTGTATATAAAGTTATTAGACACGATTAAATCTTGCAATCCTGGCTGAAGCATAAAGACCGAGTCGCGTTGTTGTTGTTGTTATCATCGGTTTTTAATGACTTGTGTGTTAGAGGAAGATATCGGTGGATGATCATGAAGATCGTGACCGGCTCACGGATCTGTACCTGCGGCATGTGATTCCTCTCCCTCAGAGAGAGCTGCGCAACACGCGCTGGGCCCGGAGGACAGAGAGATGCAGGGGGGGGCATAGCTCCACCAGTGCAAACAGGTGACGGATGAACCTATACCTGCATACAGCTTTCTGAGTAGCAGGAGTTTGGGTGGTTAAGCCTAGTAATTCATCCAAATGGTTATTTTTGCATAGATCTTTCCTTTGCAATGGTCATGGTTCATGGACAGTAGACTGTCAGGCTTTTAAAAGGACAAAGCACTTTTATAACAATAAAATATATCTTGTGTCTTTATTGAAACACCTGGTTTGTTTCAGTTCAAGCACAGACCGTGGCAGGAAGAGGCCGTTGATCGTGTTTGATGGCAGCTGTACTAACACCAGCAGTGTTAAGCTGAAGAAAGCTGAGACTTCACCAGCACCTGTTGCACATGATCGCCTGAAGCCCCCAGTTTCCAGTGTCAATTTCACAAACCCCATACGCAAACTCTCTGGATCTACAAACGGCTTGTCCTCAAATACCCATAATAGGACCCCAGTATCAGCACCAGGGGTCGTTCCCAAGAGCCCTACAGCCCCCTGCAATAATTCCAGCACTGCCTCAGTACATTCCAACAATATGATGTCTAAACTAAAGCGTGTGGCCCCTAGTGACAGCGGTCCTGACACTGCTGTGAGTATGTAAAGCGTCCTATGATATTTATTGTGTTTATATGTTTGGTGTTATCTTGTCTTGAGGTCAATGTGCTGTGTGACTGTAATTCCAAATTAAGTTTTTGATCTGATTTTGTTGCAGAAGTCACCGACCGTAAAGAAAAAAGTTCAACATATCACATGGCCATAAGTTCTTCATGCAAACTGTTGAGTTGGATAGACTGGTGTGTCTCCAGCTATCTCTCTTACTGCCACAGGGGAGGTGAACGGTGGGCTAAGACCCTCTGGTTCCCAGCAGAAGATGCATCAGCTTCTACCTTCAT
Source organism: Yasuhikotakia modesta (assembly GCA_036877545.1). Taxonomy (NCBI): domain Eukaryota; kingdom Metazoa; phylum Chordata; class Actinopteri; order Cypriniformes; family Botiidae; genus Yasuhikotakia; species Yasuhikotakia modesta. Next base: position 4,168 of record JBAJNP010009992.1, on the reverse strand, counting down.
GTGGTGTTGAGGGAACTGGAATTGTTCTTGCATTATTGATTCAACTGATGTCCTCTGTGGATCTCTGGAATATGATTGGTGAAATGGTTTTGTCACAGTTAATAAGCTTCTAGTCTTTTATGAATCCAACATACTAAGTGAAAATAAAAGAATGGAATAGATTCCATTCATAGAGTTTTTCACAAGATTTAAAAACATCATTATTAAGTATGGATGAATAAGCAATTATGTAATATATATCTTTAAAACCTTTTGGCCCTTACTATACTCTATAATGCAGTTATTTAAAGTATTTGTTGTGCATCATATAAAAAGCAACATTGTGTTTTTCACTCGTCATTTTATCATTTAAACCAATCACTGCAAGATTTGTTTTCAAACATTGTGTTTTTCACTCATCATTTTATCATTTAAACCAATCACTGCAAGATTTGTTTTCAAACATTGTGACTTTGAAATCAAATTGAAATTCATAGAATGTTCCTCAGTGCATAAAACCTGCTAAAATAAACACTGGTGTAAAAAGAAATATTTTTAAAGACAAATCTGTTTGTTTAATACTTTACTGTGGAGTTTACTTAGTGCATGTAGGCCACCATGTGTGTTTAAATAACACTTTCCTCGAATGTTTTAATCGCATTTGCTCACGTCAGCACACAATATCATAGATCATAACTTTTGTGCTTCCATTTATGTAAGTGTAGAACTTTGACAAGTTTAATTTTGCACATGTCCCAGTGAGCAACCAAACGGAGGATTTAGTGTTTGCATGTCCATTGTTTATACCTAGATGGCGCTATTGTCCACTTTCTGTTGTTAGATCTGAATCTATTGCTGTTTCCTTCAGGTTATTGTAGCAGGCAGTATTTTCTTGTTTATGTTAAAGCTGTTGTTCAAAAAGCAAATATGAAAGACAACACAGTCATTTGTTTTCTTAATATGGTTTAATGATATTGATATTTATATTAAATGTACTTTAATAATTTGATTAATAATTGGATATAGAGAAACCCAAAACAATGTTTTTATAGGTTAAGACATACTGTATGTTATGTAGTCAGACATAAAGAGATTGTAATACTTAAAATCTTTCTTTTAAGTCTAGCATCTATAATCAGCTCTTTTCTCACTTTTTGCCAGTTCATATAACTCAATAAAATAAAGACACTCTGCCATTTTTTATAAACTATTAGACTTTCTGCTACCAATTTTCTATTCACTATATTATTATGAAGCACCTAAAGTAAATGTATTCAGTACTCACACACACTGCTATGCTTTGGCTAATGAATGTTTAGCATGTCTGAATGTTTATATCATTGGTTCACATGTCTTTGCCACAGTCAGGACACAGAATGTCGTCTCTCTCAGTCAGAAAGCCTCTGCCCACCAGGGACATCGAACACTTCTTGCAGTTGAAACAGTCGTTGTGCCACTGGCGTTCCTCAAACGAAATATACTTGCTTCCCCCGAGTCCTACAGCAAACAGGAAATGACAAACATGTTATGCTTTTGTATACGGACATATATTATAAAGGTTTCTTTGATACACTTATGATTTATGATATTAAGTTTATTGAAACCTGGTTGTGCAAACTAAAGTAATTTTACACAACTATATTTTCATTAGTCATGAAACATTAATTGGATTACTTTAGGTTGGTCAGCCATGTTTTACCAACAAAAATTGAAACATCTTCAAACAACAATTTCATTTATGAAGCTGCATCTGTTTGTTCACTCAGTTCAGATTCAGGAATAAACAAGAGATTTAAAAACATTCTCAATACAACAGTCATGGTTTTCATCATAACTGAGGTGTGATTAAAACTATTTGTGGCTTGTGTTCATCTGGGCATACCGCTGATGGGGGTGGTGCAAGAGGCACATTTTTTGGCATACAGGTTACAGAAGCAGTTGAGGCAGTAAGCGAAATCATCACGAGAGGTGAAGCGTTGGCCAGACAGCTGCTGCTTACAGCCGGTACACAGGAAACAGTCCTTGTGCCACGGCTGCTCATGGTAGGTCACACCTCCAGTGGTGATGGGCTAGACAGAGATTGGATGTACTCCATAAAAATGGCTAATGGCTAATAATGGCTAAATGACTTTTTAACATTCACTGTACCTTCTTGCAGTGAACACATTGCATGGCAAACTGCTTTTCATAACAGGGCACGCAGTAGTTGTGGTTTTCTTTGGGGATGAAACTCTTGGTGCCGATTGGCTGCTGGCAGCGCTGGCAGGTGAAGCAGGTTTCATGCCAGCTGTTGCCTTTATGTTCCATCTTCCTGGAGCCTGAGGGAGAGAGACAAAATATTCTGATTATATTGTGATCATATTAGGGTTATTTTGTATTATATCTTAAACTGAACACACACGTTTATATGAATTAATATATATCTACAGTATTATTAGATTCTGAAATCAGACATAGATATTGAAGAATTTTAATAGATTCAGGATTGGGCAACATTCCGATTTTAGGAATTCTGTGTCATGAGTCGGAATTTGAATTTGCCACACTTGACAGGATGTAGATTGGAATCTGAGGTGACAGTAAGAAAAATTGAACAGATTAAAATCTGGATGATAAAATATGTTAAAATTAACAAGACACTCCTAAATCAATTCTGATTTAGCACAGCCCTGATTTGATTAAACTAGCTGTTACCAAATCATTAAACACTTTCTAGACATCCTGACAGAAATGTTATAAATAGCAGCAGTGATTTAATGTAACAACTGAGAGAACAGAGTTTAATTTCAAAGCGTCTGGCTTCAATCTCATATCTTTAGTCCATGTGCTCCGGACTTTAAATATTAGGTTTCATTCTGTGAGAGTTGGAACATTTCACAGGACTGCATGCACAAACTGAATTACACAGGAACTAAAAATAGCTTTAATGTATACATAAACTAAGTCTTACTCAAGGCAGCTTTGACTGATTATAAAACTGGCTGGCCATAAAACAGTTTATGATGCAGGGCCAGAGTGATTTGTTTATGAATGTATCCAGATGTATTATTAGAAATAATGATGGACCTATAGTATGCATGTATAATAATAGCTCTTCTTTATAAGTTTTAGGTACAGAGTCGAATGTTCCTCCACAAAGAATCTCTTACCAGGCATGATGGTCTTCTTGCAGGCATGGCATTTCGAGGAGTATTCATTAGAATAGCACTCAGTGCACAGCATTTGCTCGTCTTTGGTGGAGAAGGGCTTGTCCACCAGTGAGCGCTTGCACTGGAAGCAGTGGAAACAGTCTTCATGCCAGTGACGGTCTTTGTAGGACAGATCCTAAACCAGCAAGAGCAACAAGACACACAACGGTTCTATTGTTTCCTAATGACTGGTAGGCACTTTCTCAATCTGGAAAGCTCTAATCTGATTGGCTGAGTATATGCAACGTCTGGGAGTAGGAGCACACTGATTTTAACAGCTTTGTTTCAAGTGTTTGGTAGAACGCTCATTAAATAATCACAAGCACAGCTATATTCTGCTTTATTTTCTGAGAATTGCCTTTAGAATCAAAACTTCATTACTTTGGCACTATCTGTATTTGCTCTGTCTAGTTTACTAAATGTACTGAATGACTGAGTTACTCTTGGCCAGAATGTACAATGTGGACCAAACATTATGCTGTAAGTCGTAAGGCCTAGCTACACTTTTCCTGTGACTTTTTTCTCACTGTGTCAGATCTTGACATATGTACTGTATATAGTACAGTAAGTGGTTGCTGTTACCCTGCTGTTGCAGCCGATGGGTTTTTTGCATTCCTCACAGGTGTTGGAATACAAACTCTCATAGCACTTCACACAGTATGGGTTCTCCTCACGAAGAACATACTTGTTCCCAAACAGGGACTCCTTACAGTAGTGACAGTCAAATCGCTCAGTCATCTTCACTTCTTACTCCTGAATGAGAGAGTGAGAAAAGAGTTTAAGGAAAAGAGAGATTTAAAGACTGTTGAGGTTTTAAACTGTATTAATAAGCTATTTATTTGGCTCAAACCTTCACAGACCAAAGTTTTGTGAGATTATATTTATATATGTGTGTGTGTTTATATATACAGGGAGTGCAGAATTATTAGGCAAGTTGTATTTTTGAGGATTAATTTTATTATTGAACAACAACCATGTTCTCAATGAATCCAAAAACTCAT
>JBAJNP010009991.1:1548-17152 GCA_036877545.1 Yasuhikotakia modesta | reverse complement strand
TCTGCTGAAAAGCTTTATGAAGATGAAGATTTCATTTTTCAGCACGACCTGGCACCTGCTCACAGTGCCAAAACCACTGGATAATGGTTTGCTGACCATGGTACTGTGCTCAATTGGCCTGCCAACTCTCCTGACCTGAACCTCATAGAGAATCTGTGGATAACTGCATAACTGCATGTGCATAACTAAACATAATTATTTGGCTTTTTTGTATTAAAAACATTTTTCTTTTATTGGTTGGATGAAATATGCTAATTTTTTGAGATGAGATGATTTTGAGATTAATGATTTTTTCATGAGCTGTATGCCAAAATCATCAATATTAAAACAATAAAAAGGCTTGAACTACTTCAGTTGTGTGTAATGAATCTAAAATATATGAAAGTCTAATGTTTATCAGTATATTACAGAAAATAATGAACTTTATCACAATATGCTAATTTTCTGAGAAGGACCTGTACATATCATTGTAACATATTATGTCTATATAAGCATAAACTCTCTAAAAACTCTAATGGTCAGTTTTAGTATTATGGGGGTCTCATAAGGTCATTTGAGAGATTCAGATTGGTTGCTTGCTGGTGTTGCTTCATCCCACCTGTGCTTTTCAATGGCCAATGGCAATACCTAGAGAAGAGATGCCAGCCATAGTATTTAACTGAACCTAAATCAGTTCCACTGAATTTATTTACTTTTTCAACACATTCCTCGTCTTACCATGCACAATTCTTTAGTGCATTTTATTATTTAGTATAACATGTTTAAATCTTTCATGGCAACATATAAAATTGCTCCACCACTGAAATGACCTTGTGTTTTGGATGACATCACCAATCCCTCTCATTTTTAACCCCTCCTTTCCCTGCTGTTTATAATTCAATCATTTCTTTTCTTTTATGAGGATGACTAATCCTCATAAAAGCTGTGTTTTCAACACTTTTCAAGATCAAAAGCCAAAAATCTGAATTCACTGAGGTGTAGCCAAAACACTGTTTTGCTCCATTTCCCAGAATCTCCCAGTCTTTCAGACTGAATCTAATAGCGGAAAATAGGGTGTCATCACTGAGGTTCTGACCCCTCCGTCTCTGTCCATTTCTGTTCAAGGGCCTCCATAGTTTCCAGCTTGTTGATTCTGAACCCAAACACTCAGAGAGGTGAATTGGCTGATTTGTTTCAACATTTCCTGTGACAGTGTTTAGAACAAAACTACTATTGTTGTTTATCTGGGGTTAAAGATCATTTCAGTCCATTACAGCCTGTAATTTGCTACTTGTGTGTCTTTAGAGGTGAAACGTGTGTGTACATGTGATTTACAAGGACACAAGTGTATAATGATGTATAACAATGTAAACATGGTTCACCAGGGCACTTCCTGTGTCCTCATAGAATCAAATGGAAAACATATTAAATTATGTTGTTCTTAGCATTTTATAATTAAAATTTTCTGGGAAGGTTAGGTTTATGGTATAGAATGTACAGTTTGTACAGTATGAAATCATTACATCTAAATGTGTAGGCTGAGGTTCACAGGAGACACCAGTGTGTGACTATGAAGAGACAAGTTGTATTATCATGGAGTGCATCAGACAACCCTGACCTGAGCAGCGAATCAAACCAGGAGGAACCAGATGATCTCATGAACATGATCTTAAACGGTACAAATATCATGTATTATCGTGTTGTACCTGCCTTTATTAAAAGTAATATATTCAGGGTTTGTAGTGTTTAATCAGTGTTGCACAAAACCCAATGTTGCACTGAGATGAAACATACACACATCATTTATCATTTACACACACACACACAGACACAGACAAAAATGTCTTAAAAACTGAGACAGACAGTTCAAAGCTGCTGTTCTTGAAGTGTGCCTGTGGTTTGCCATTTCTCAGTGTTTCTCTGTATCTGTGCAATGAAACCAGCACAAAGGATAAAAAATAGTGGATGTCAATAAGGTGTGTTTTTAGAGAGAGGCTGGTGTCAGTTTTTTAGGTGGATTGGTGTCTTCTAGCGCATCAGAGCTTCAACCAAACATTTCAGCAGCTGGAAGTGACAGTTGGAGAATTACTTCAGTTGCTTGTTTTGATGTAGTTTTCTTGTTTTTCCCGTATTCAACTGTTGGGCTCATTTTGGTGAAGCACATTTGTTTGATATCTAAATATGTTCAGTGGTAGTTAACTAAGCATCACTATTGCTATTATTATTGTTTACTTTTGGGGCTAATTTTAGAGGCTGAACTAGTAAGCAACTAACATTAATATTGTTTGCAGTGTTTGATACACAGTTAAATCCATATATAACATTTGTGACCAAATAATTTGTGATACATTACAGTTACTTTTACAGTACTGTAAGTATCATTTTGGATTTTTGGATTGTATTTTTAAAAACTTTTATTACAATTTAGGGATTTTTTTGCATAGTTTATGATCTGTAAATGAGGCCAAAACTTTTTACTTTTTCTTTTAAAACTTTTACTGGTGTTTACCGTCTAAATAATAGTAACAACAACAACAAACAACAACATACTTCTCACTGTCCTCCACCCTTGTTTTCCTCTCTGTTCTCTCTGCTTTCTACTGGAGTCAGCCATCTCAGTGCCCAGAACTGCTGTTCCTTCTCTGTAGTTTACTGAGTGTCCAGCTGAGTGCTTTGTGCTGGACTTCAGAAAGCCTTCATTACACACACACACACACACACACACACACAAACTCTGACCTCTGTTCAAAGAACAGTGTTTTAATTGTGACAAGGTAGCATAGCTGTTACTATTCATACTTCTAGAAATGTGTATAACGTACTTAAAATTGTTCTAAAGTGTTCCAATGTATAAAGCTGTCATCTAAAAATTGTTTATTTTGAACGGCAGGTATGATGCCGTGCTGAACAGATATTGCATGTCTATAGCAGTCTGCTAACCCAACGCACCCTAGAATTTAACAGCGTGTGCAAGTGATTGCCAAAACACATGTAAGCCTCTGTTCTCTGATGAATCTTAAGAAATCATTGTAATATTGATTCTAGTATCTGTATATGGTTGTATATGTAAAGTATATGTGATCCTTCAAGGGGTGTGTATTCAACGTGCTTGTGTGAATGCTCTATAGAAAACTCATTTATTGACTTGATGAGAATGTCTCTCCGTAGCTTCATTGATCTCAGGGTGATTCTCAGCCGATCTGATTAACTGCATACAGTATTTACTCACAAACCCAGTGACATTTCTACTAGTCCATTTTACCATATTACCATATAACACAGCAGGCCTGATAAATGAGTGATAGTGAGGTTTGGCAGGTGTTGTAATAAAAAAACGTTAATTTGGCCTCTCTGTACTAAACAATGTGTCTGATTTTTTTATTACAGGTGTTGACTGAAGACAGACAGAGAGGAGATGTGTATCTAGATATCAGTCTTCTGTTCTCTTAGTGTGAGAACAAACATAAGCAGTCACAGTTTCTCTCAGCTGCTGTGTAACAGAAATTTGTCTCAGCCAGGATAGGTTCAGAACTTGATGTTCTATTTAAATCACATTCATTTTGTGTGTGAATACACAGTTTGTTTGTGATAGCTGAGGTATGCTGAGCTATTTGTTATTAAAAGCCTAGATTTGGTTTAGTAATTGGTTAGACAATAATTGTTTAACTGGAGAAGTGGTTGGAAAGTGTTCAGAGACTTAATTGTTAAGAGCAGATACAATGAAAGGAATTAGCAAAAAATAAGTTTGTGTTTTATTGAATGTGTTTATTGTGATTCTTTTGTGGAACTGAATTAAATATTTGAGTACATACATTTTTCATAATTGGTCTGTTGCAGTATTTGCCAGTTTGAGTTATAGACTTTCTAGACATATTCATTTGCAAACAAAAAGACTAACATACAACTAATGCTGTCAGTTTCAGGAGTGCTGAATAAGCTCTCCAGAGACAGAGAAAATCGACCCATAAACTCACCACACACAGCTAGCAATAACTCAGAGAATGCAGAGACCAGGACAGAGAACACCTGAGAATTAAGTGCCGTCTACTGCAATCAGAGATCTGATTTAATCTTCATTTCAAGCATGTTTACCTTAAAATAAACATTGCTTATGTTTGCCAAATGAGGTTTTTTATTTTTAATAAATAAGCCTCATTTGAGTTCAGTGAGCAATCTGTTTAATTTCTACATTTCTTTAAATGTAACAGATGGAAATTAAGTCAAATGATTAAATTAAGAGCCTTGAATGACATTGAAATTTAATACAAAACCAGATAAAATTTGTTTAAGGGACGTAAGCATATCCATCTCAAACTTCAGAGAGAAATTAAGACTATGTAAACAATGTACTGTAGGTAAATAACGCCACCTACTGGAGACTAGAACTGAACTGTGTGGTGTTTTGAACAACAGTTATCACAGTTAAAAACACTAGTTACATAGAATTCAAATATAGCTGTTAGTTTTAATCAACAAGTATAACTCAGATAAATAATATATTACAATAAAATATGACTTTAATATCTCTGTAGTCAATAAGAACATGCTGTTTTGAATTACAACAAATTTTGTAGTACAATCCTATTTGAATCAACTTTTACCATTTAAAATTACTAATATTGTACAGGCACTTGTTTTTTTTAAAAAAAAGTTTGGAGATCTTTCAGTTACACCACTGTGTTCCGTATAGAGCCGATCTCATCAATCTCACACTTCACAACATCTCCTCTCTGAAACAGATCAATACAGAATATTTACTCCAGTACACTTACTGACACTCGTATCAAATAACACATTCTGTGTTTCAAACAGTACCATTAACAGTTACATTGTGTAACACTATGCAAATGCTAATTCAAATTAAGACGTATCATAAAAATGCAAGACCCTCTTCACAACCTTTGGATGTAAAATCATAAGGTGGGTTTTAGAAAGGAAAGTCTTTTCTGTCAAAACTGTGACAACATTTCTGTCAAAACTGTGTGAATTCATGAGATTTTGATTGTGTAACCTAGTTTACTTGCATCTTATCACACATCTGTATATCACTTCTAGAGCTAAGAACGGTGGTTAGATACTAACAATAGCAATATGAAGGGTTTTTCTTTGATAAAGGGTATGATCAAAACTAGACACCTGGCAACATGTTTCGCAACTTCAGTAGTTTGCTGAGAAACAACTGAAGCAGATGTAGAACAAAAGGTTTGATTATATCTCTGCACCCTTTTTTTTTGTTTTGTTTTTGGCTTAATAAATCAGTTTGCACCCATGTAGAAACCTTAATTCCTGAAACTATGATCTGTCATGATATCAAAACATTACAGGTTTTTAGCTAGTCTCACTGCATTATCATCATCATCAATCTCATTGGTCTGGCTGTTTGAACAGAGGGAACTAAGTGGAACTAAAGCTGTTCTTTACCCATGCAGCAAAACAAAGACTTTTGAAAAAACTAAAATGGTGATAACAGATTGCCAGGTGCACTGATTGTGCGTTGTGACGATAGCCCAGTAATGTTGAAATATACATCATCCCATTTACGTATATAGAATAGGTCACCTTTAGAAACACAGGTGGATTTCTGAACACGCCCACACCTGGAGGTGTTCCAGTCAAAAACACATCACCAGGACAAAGAGTTGCGAACCTGGAGGACAAACAGCAGTTAGACATTGAGAAACAAATGAAAGTAAGTTGTACAAGGCTTGCACACATTTTTTACATATTAAATTATTACAGTTTTTATGACTTAGAAAATCACAAAAATAATACATTCAGCCACAGCCTCATAAAACTAACTGTTAAAAACAAAATGAAACACATTAAAACAAGTATTCAGTAAATGCAATTGTTTGGTTTTAACAACATAAATACAAGCGTATAAAACAACGATTGCTTACTTTGAGACCCAAGCCACCAGCTTTTGTGTCTGAAAGATCATTTGATTGGTGTTACTCTCCTGAACTACAGCCCCATTCACCAGGCAGCGGATTCCCAGATTATGAACATCTGTTTGAGCAAGTGCTATATAAGTCAAAACATCGCTCAATACTTCAGAAAGATTCACTCTTTTTAAATACCTTTCAGTGCTGCCGTGGTAACAAGCACCGGCCCGAGTGGGCAGAATGTGTCAAATGTTTTTCCCAGCAGCCACTGCTTTCCATTGCGTGTCATCTGCCAATCACGAGCGCTTACATCATTAGCCACAGTGAAACCCGCAACATAGGACAAGGCGTCTTCTTCCTAAGGGAAGACACCAAAAAACATTAACTGACTTGATGATGGCAAATAACAAGAGGTTGTATTATACAATTTGTTTAATAACTTACATTAATTATATTTAGAAATTGTCAAAGCATTAAGCTTTATTCATGATTTCTGTATTTAACTTTGAGATGTTTTTGTCCTAACTAGCTGCAACTTTACATTATGTGTGGACAGACAAACTGCTTGCCACTGGAATTATTAATCAAAATGGACATATAAATTAGACATAATTTTCCATTACCTTTATGTGCTTTCCTTTTCGTCCAATAACAAAGGCCAGCTCCACCTCCCAGTCGACTTTCTGTCATATATTTATATGAGATAATATAAAATATTTATATGCTTCTGCCTGCATTGCATTTAAGGTACATCTTACCCAAGTCATGCATTCCCTGAGAATTAAACCCATCACCTTGTAACTGCAATGCTCTACTGTTTAACCTACAACTATGTTGGCTAATGCCGATACTGCAAGTAGTTTACATGGGGTAATGTAATTGTCAACACTGTTTAATTTTAAATGATTGCATGTTGTCATGTTGGATAAAGGAGCAAAAACAGTAACCTAACTATCCGTCCCAAGTGAAATCTGTGTGTAAGGGTTAACTGCCAGCTGTAATAGATTTGGAAGTTAGAATAACAGTATGTTATTCTGTAATAAATAGTGTCATTGGTTGAAGTAAAACCTCAGATGTATACAACTGTATTAAGTTACAGAACTCACCGTACTCTCTTCTGGTAGAATGATGTCATCATATGGGCCAGTGATGCTGGAGGGGAACTTGCTGAAAATAATGGGCTCTTTAGGAATCGGAGCATTCTGTTCTAAGCAGTGGTCTGTGTAATTCATACCAACACAGACCACCTTCTCTGGGCCAGTGACTGGAGAAAGCAGCCTGATATCTGTTTGGGGCACGACACACAGACCACTGGACAAAGCCCTAGAGGAAATACAAAGATGCATCTATAGTACAGCTGAAATGGACATTCGCCATTCACACAGTGCATTTGTCAGATGCTGGAAATTTAGTGCAGGAACCGGTGACTGCATGCACTCCATAAATCTTTCTATTGTCTACATCATCTTTCTACTGGTCTACATCACAACAATTTCCTCTAACCATGTCTGGACCATCACAGACATTTGTATAAACAATACAAAATATAGACATAATCAGCTAGCATAGCATTGGCCAAAAAGCTAGACCCCAAAACATTGTCACATGTGCCAAATACCCCTAACTAAACATACCTTCATTCATACATCTTTAAAAGAATAATTCCTGAATAATTCTAAGATGAGAGAATGTCATCACAACTTTTGTTTTTTATTGGTCCGCAGGTAAGGGCTGTAGATAGTGGGGTTAAAGAGATTCTAGGGCCCACAGGTCAGTTAAAACGGCCAAGTAAATGGCAATGTATTTTCCCAGAATTCCCAGTAGCTATTTTTTTAGCATGTGACTGTAAAGTTGGTCCTCTCGCATGTTTGGGGTCTTGTGGTTAGTGGCATGTTAGCTCACTTATACCTTTTAGCACTGTCCATTCCACTTTGCCCCATCTCTAGAAACTCTCTCATTGTAGAAGGTATTGAGGGGTCAAAAGCTTTCAGATCAATGACCCCCTGACCCTCTGCTTGCTCCACACCGACTCTAACATGCCCCTCATCTCCAGCACGGCAGAACTGGACTAGTCGCATTGTGGCTGAGCTTGTGGTGGTTCTGATAGCTCCTGCAGATAATACAGCATTGAATCTCCTCAAACTGAGCAGAGAGCCACGCAGCAATCTCATCTATTAAGAGACATATAAAGGGAAAAAACAGAATGAAAAACATAACATAAGTGATAAATGTGAAAAGTGGACAACATGGCAATAAGTGCAAGGTTACAGCAGATATGCAGAAGAAGAGACAGTAGGAAAGAGTAGTACAATAACAACATTTTGTTCAATTACATTATTTTAACGGATAGGATTATAGATTATGTTAATTCTTTTGTTAATATAACAATCCTCAATAAAACCCTATTTGTACATGATCAGCAGTAGCTAAATCACTGATTGTTTAAAACCTTTTTGTGCAATATAGGTAATGCAATATATAGGCAATGCAATGCAATGCAATACTCAGGCAATCCAATATAGATACGAGATCAAGACAAATAATCGATAAAACGCGACCAAAAAATCTAAACTATCCAAAATTATTAGAGATTACACAATGATCTGCAAATACAATGTATTACTTACTGCAGCAATGACAATATAATCCCACTAAAATGTACACAATCTTTATACTTTGACATAAGTACGGCTAGCACTTGCGGACTAACTGACGTCACTTCCTGTTTCGTATTCTGTAGTTCAAACAACGTCTGCATGCACATTATTTAAAGGATTTACTACTTTAAAATACACATTTAAGATATAATTTCGTATTTTAAATTATTGTTTCATATAATAAATTAAATATTTGATAATTTTACATCTTCTATGTTTTTAATTGTAGCGCACAATATCTAAAAAAAACTACAATTCCACGAAACACGCTGCAGGGATCATATGATTAGTTTTTGCGTTATGTCAGCTGACCAATTGAGTTCATCTCCAAGCGAGAGAACTGAAGATGTCTGTTAGGTAAGTGTTTTTACTTTAAATATCGTGTTTTAAATACGTGCTTTTTGTTGGATATATTGAAAACACATTGTTTAACTGTACTGATTTTAAATAACGATCCCTATAAGGTAGTCTAGCAGTAACGGTATGTCTAATGCTAACGGAATGAATGAACAATGTTCATAGTTTTATTTGTTAAAATGCTGTAGTAGTGATACTGCAAATTATTTTCAGAACGTTATCTACAAATCTCTTAAAGCAGAACTTCATAACGCTGGATTATACCAAAAAGCGTTATTTTCAAGTAGTTACTGCAACGTTTTCTAAACGTTTCATAATTAAACTATATACGTTTCTGTAACTTTTATTATAACATATTTAACGTTTTGTTACTCAGTGAAAACGTTCTTGTTACCTAAAATTATTAGGCTGGGTTATAAAGCATCAACCATACATGGATACAATGTAGATTAAATGTATGAAAGGCGCTTATTGTCATTTTTAATGTTTCGCTTGTAAACGATGTAACTTGACATTAACTCATTAATTGACATTAACTGAAAGGTACCTTACCTTTTATGTTATACTGATGATACAGTTTTAAATGAAAATGCTTTTCTGCAAAATAGAACAACTTTCTGTGAATCATGTCAGTGTATGGAACACAAATGACAATCAAAGGTTTTAATCTCAATTTTTCTCTCACACTTTTTTCTGTCCAGTGTCCAGCCCATCCAGTGGACTTCTGACTGCAAAGATCAGAAGTGAGTCTAAGAGTCTTGTTCCGAAAGCGCCTTGTCTGGTTCTCTTCTTAAACACCTTATTCTCATATTTGCTGTGTTCATAAGCCTTACATTTCATAATTAGACTTTGATATAATTGGACATAATTAGATCATAAAGTGAAATTGCCCAGTTGTCTTTCATACTTGAGACCAGAGAGACCTGAGTGTGGTATTATCAACTATCACAACCAACCATTGTATTCTAGGAAAAAACACATAGACTGTATTATGTGAACTGTGGTGGTGTATGAAGATATATTTTTTCTTTCTTTAGAGCGGAAAAAGTTCAATCGTAATACAGTTGTATTAAATTTATTCATTAAAAGTTATTTTGTCTTAAATACATTGTTACTTGTTATTGTTACTGTTACTTATCTTTTTGCTTCGTATATGCTGGTGTTTTGGAAAGATAAAAAAGTACATTTAAAAAAAGTTAATCTTTCTACATTCAAATTTCTACAGTAAACGGTACATTTGCCACAGAAGTTTACAGACAATTACTGATTCTGCAGTACAGCATTTGTATGTTAGACATGTCATTTAAATCAGGAATATAACCAGCCATTGTCAGACAGTAGTTCTCTTAAATCTCTCACAATGATGTTGCTGGTTGCTGTATGATTATGATCTGTCCTCTCTGTTACAGTTTTGATGGTATTATCCTGATAGCCCATAACTGTGACCAGCTCCCTAATGAGCTAGAGTGCTTAAAAGCACCCTTGCAGGACTACAGTGCAGTGAGTCAAAGATCACCCATACAAACACACTTACACAACCTTGATTTGTATGTTTATTGGTTTATTGCATACTTTAGTCAATTATTTTTGCATACAGGTGGACTGTAGCTTTGGGGAAGAAGTCGTGGTTGTTAAGGTTCCTGGTCTCCCAGGCAACAGATTGCTGTTTGCCTCCACTGGTCCAGTGAACCGGGATTATGATGATGTCAGACGGTTTAGTGATGCAGCTGGTAATGGCATTAAAAGGTGGCTATGCAAACATAATACATATGGCATGACGCTGTGATTTGTGATGATCAATTTTACACCCTGTGTAAAGAACACAATGTTCATTTTGCTCTGAGGGTGCTGTGCTTTAAAAGCTAATTTCGCTCTTTGGGGCTTGGTTTTGCTTCTTTAATCGCTGTTGTTTTTGCTGTAGGGCTCTGAAAGCTGGCCTGCAGCGCCCTCTGCTGGTTTGTCCTCCACATAATAATTATGCAAGAAATGCCCTTGCAGCTGTGCTGGGTGCCCTGCAAGCTCTCTATGTGGTGAAAACATGTTTCTACTTGTATTTTCAGTTTCCTTCAGACTTCATTAGACACAAGTCAACCTGAATTTGTGAGTCTGGTATTTTAATAGTGTACAATACTTGCTTATAGTGATACTGTCTCCTCAGCCTTTGGAGGTGAGAGAACTCAAATTGTCGCTTCATAAGGTGTCCACGCTGGGCATCTGGGTGAAGGATCAGTCGCAAGGGGAGGACATTGTGGGGCTGGCCACTGCCCTGGAGAGTGGCAGGTAATTAAATAAATGATGTAATGAAAATGGCTTTGTAAAGAACATAAATGTTATCAAATATATAAAAATGTTTGAAGGCCTCAGTTAGTCAGTTAATGTAACTTTTTAACCCACCAGTTAGTCAGTTAATGTAACTTTTTAACCCACCAGTTACCTATAAAACAATATAGACCACTAGAGATTTTATAAGAATTTAAATATGCAATCATAAATTATGTCATTATTACCACGAGTAATATTGCTTGAGAAATGAAGCTTGTATGTTTTAAAGAACTATCTGTGTGTATATAAAGCAGCTTTCTGGTGATTATATTAAAGTTGTGTTAATTGTGTAGGTTTGTCTGTCGGGATATTGGTGGCTCTGACCCTGAACGCATGGCTGCTCCCCGTGTAGCTGAGTATGTTCAAGCAGTCTTCAGAGATAGTCCTGTGAAGGTCTTTACTTAAACTTTTAAAGCTACCGTATAACACACCATATTCCACATATGGATTTAAAGACTGTATTTATTACCATCTCTGTTTTTAGGTGACAGTAGTGAGTGATTTGAAGACTCTGGAGAAAGAATATCCATGTTTGGCTGCCGTCAACCGCTGCGCTAACAGTAAGAGTATATTTAATATCATCACACAGAAATATTCAGGCTAACATACAGGACTGTGCAAAAGTCTTACACCACCAGCAGCTTTGTTGTTTTAGCAAAGTTTTAATGACCATATAATTTATTTTATATTTATTTCTTAATATCCTCTTTCTTAAGATACAAAAAAGGAAATAGGGAAATATGTACTCAAAAAAGGCTTCTTCAGACAATGTATTATGTAATATGTCACATGTCAATGATCTCTCGGCCTCAGCTGTGCCACGTCATCAGGCCAGAGTGATCAAACTGCTGTACTGTGGTGAGGGACCCATTCAACAAACTCTTATGTTGGTTGGCAAGGTGAGTTTAGAGCTGTTGTAATTGTATTGGTACACCAAGCATAGTGTGATTTCCAAGACATGGAAACATTTACCTACCATACACACACACTTTAACTAACCCTTGTGTTGTCTTAAGGGTCAAAAATGATCTGTGACCATTTTAAAATCTAGACATGTACAGAGTTTTTGATGAATGATGAGGTTGTTTCTTCATGCAAAATAGATTTAAAGATTAAAATTTAGCTACTTGTTTTAGAGGTTTAGTGAAGGCGGGTCATTTTTTACCCTAGGCACCATTAGCATACGGAATTCTAAGACCACACAAGCGTTTAAGATATTTTTTACTCATGCTGTGTAAGAAGTGATGAATGGCTGTACAGGATACATTGTGCAGATCACTAACCACCGACACAAGCTCCCTTATTTGGTATAATGTAACATCTACAACATTAGAACATAAGTACAACAATAGCTGAACAATAGTTCAAGGTTATTTATAAAGCACTTTTCTCAATGGCACATTGTCAATAGGCACCCATTTTAAATGTCTTCTGCAATTATTTGTATGTTATGTGTTGCAGGGCATCACGTATGACACAGGTGGAGCTGACATCAAAGCTGGTGGCATCATGGCTGGCATGCACAGAGATAAATGTGGCTCCGCTGCTGTGGCTGGTTTCTTTCAGGTCTTGCCATCTCCCAGTTAATTGATCATATTGTAGACATTGAGATTACATATCTCAATCAATGTTGTTGTTTTATACACATTTATAGATACTAGCCATACTGAAGCCAAAACACCTGAAGGTGGTGGGAGCGATGGCAATGGTGCGGAACAGCGTTGGATCTGGTGAGAAACCTTTGGATATATATGTGGGTGTGTGTGTGTGGGTGTGTGAAAAGCATACAGGTAGAAAAATGAAAAATGAAGTAACTTTGGATTAAAAGCATCTGCCGAATGCATAAATGTGAATGTGAAGTGTTTTTTGGCAGATTGTTATGTAGCAGATGAGCTGATTGTGTCGCGTGCTGGACGTAGAATCCGTGTTGGAAACACAGATGCTGAGGGGAGGATGGTCATGGTGGACTTGCTGTGTGAGATGAAAGAGCAGGTATGCACATAAACTCGTATATACTCTTAATATAGTATGTTAAAGCATTTCATGTGATGAAGACTTAGATAAAGTCTTCATTGTGATAAGAAATCACAATCATAAGAATTAGAATCATAAGAAATCACATGTTATTGGTCATGAATTGCAGGACATTTTGGTGCAGTTTTTTATAAAGAGTAAAATATAAAACACTTCACACTTATCACGCAAATAATCATGCAAGAATGTGTCACTCCTTTTGGATAATTTTGGGTGATGAGGTGATTTGTTTCTGTAGGCTTTACGAGAGGAGTCTCCCCACCTTTTTACTATTGCCACACTGACAGGACATGCTATCAGAGCCATGGGACCTAATTACTCTGTGAGTACCTGAACACACTTTTGGTATACGTTTTTCATACATGCACTGGGTAAAGTATGAGGCATTTGATACCTGAGGTTAACCATTTCATGCCCTTCTGTCTCACTTTGTTTCACTGTAGATCATAATGGATAATGGTGCTGCTCACCGTTCAGGAAATTCTCTGCAGTGGCAGAAAGGTATGTGTTGAATTGTTTGTCTTTGGTTTATATGCGTGTAGCTGCAGTTGTCAGTACCCTGTGTGGCCCTGGTATATCCTAAGCTGGAGAGGTTCTGGGAGATGTGTTTGAGGTGTCCACAATTCGTCGAGAGGACTATGAGTTCCACAAAGGAAAGTCTGAGTATGAGGAGATCCTGCAGTCAAATAACCTCCCCTCTTCTGCTACCCCACGTGGACACCAGACACCCGCTGCCTTCCTCATCATGGCTTCTGGACTAGACATGGTAAACAGATAAAATTTCTAGAAAGTGTTAGCAATTTTTGTCATCTCAATGGGCCAGTACCAATCCTAATACTGATTATTTATGTATTATTTATAACTGGTTATATTCTGGTTATATAACTGGAATACACACACTATACACACTAACAAAATAATGCATCCAAAACCTATAATTGCAACAATTGCAATTGTAACATTATTATAACACAAGTTAAATAATCTACAAATGTGTCCCACAGCATGGAGTGGACTCGGACAAGCCTCTGTCTTATTCCCATATTGACATTGCTGGATCCAGTGGCCCCTTCCCTGGTGTCCCAACAGGTGCTCCTATCCTCGCCATGGCGACGAAGTACCTACAACTCTAGATTAAATCGGTCCAATTATTTTTCATTATCGTCCTCATTATTTCAAACCATTTTTTTTGATAGTGTGCCATTCCTCTGAATAATGGCTTTAATTCCTGTCGTAATCCTCTGTGCACTAGTTTGTTGATGTAATACTGGGACAAATAATGACATTTGCTTCCTGCATCCTGTCCTGTAAAAACATCCATATTTTCAGCTTTCTGTGTAACCTTATCATACATTAATATATGCTTCTTTTCACATTTTCCTCTTTGTCATACATACACACATTTATCTAATTGCAAAATTTTAGTCCTGTGCAAACACTAGACTGTTTACTTAACCAAAGTGTTTTTTTCTCTAAACCTGTAGCCTTACAGTATTATTATGTGGTCTCAGATTAAAGGGATTGTGAGGATTTGTCACTATAGTAACAAAAGTTGGTAATCTTGATGTGAGATAAATAAATGTGAACAAACGTACTGTAAAACCATCCATTTTGTACAAGTGTAATTTTGTGTTGCCAATATGGAAAATAAAAAAAACATTTTCGACAAACAAAATGAGCAGGACATATTTTATAAGACATTTTGTGATTCAAATGCTTTAGTCAGCATTATTAAATATAAAGCATTAGATGTTTTGGAAGATTGTTAGATGGCTAGTCAAATTAGACCCGATTTTCTTTCCCCAGTAAGTGGTTACTGAGCAAAGGTAAGAAACTTTAAAATGAGAAACAAATGTTGTTGATGGTATTTACATCACTGTACTCTTTATCATCTGCCTGATGGTTACAGTGCACTCAACCAGGTAGGTTTAAAAGTTTTTGTGAGGTTGAAGGTTTGTGTGGTTGAGGCTGCCTGAGCCTGAATTTCTTGTTCCTCGTATTATAAGCTATTAATATAAAATAACACACAGCAAGATACTGCTCCTAGGATTTTCTCCATCAGTTTGATAAGTGTTCAGATCAGCAAGGGTAACTTTTGTCCTAACCCTCCATCCAGCAGGCCTAAAGGGTTTACCAGGTTCTTCAGAAACCTTAAACCTATGATTATATGTGAAGAACAAACAGGCTGCCCAATCACTGAAGATGCTCTGATGACATTGCTTGAGAAGATGACAACGCTTCAAGAGAAAGTGTGTCATGAAGCCACTGAGGTGGCTTGCAGCCTTAAAACTTTAATTAATCAAAGAGCTCCAGTTCAGTGGATTTTTACACTCCGATGAGCATGCCATCTTTGCCTAATATAAAAGCATG
>JBAJNP010009990.1:0-17152 GCA_036877545.1 Yasuhikotakia modesta | reverse complement strand
ACGTTAATGCTGCTTATTTAAATGCTGCTTAAATGTTTACAATGCACAGCCACTTCTCTTTTTAATGACCATGTACTGTTTTTAATTTGCACTGTAAGTTTTTTAATTTTCACTGTGAATTTACATCACCAGTCTTACCACTGTTTTAACTATTTATTTTTTTTGCACCTTAAATCTGCACTTTAGTTGGCACTCTGCTGCTTTATGTTTCTGTCCCGTGGTGTGTTGTTTAATATGTGTCGCACTTGTTTTCGATATTGTCGCTTTATGTTTACTGTTGTCAAATGTTTAATGTTGTTTAATGTGTATTGCCCTGTAGCCCTTGTATTTCGTGCCTTTATGTTTTGTTTTGTGTAGCACCAAGTCCTGGAGAAACGTTGTTTCGTTTCAGTATGTATTGCATCAGCTGTATATGTTAAAATGACAATAAAGCTCACTTGACTTTACTTAGCTGCTGATTGAACAAAAACAGACACTTATCTGAGACTTATCTGGCTCGTGGAGGGAATATTTTATTGTTGGGACAGCACCACATATCTACATATCTTTGACATGTAAACGGTTGGCAAAACCACCATAAAATTCAGGCTTGTTTAGAAAACAATCATCAGTGAAATGCCGGTAACAAACAGTCACATTTTCGGAAACAACATCCCTCGTCTTATAAATGTAAAAACTTTTCAAATGCAAAAACTTGAACGTCACGCATACAAACTAAAGAAACGTTTCACATGAGATAGTTAATGCAAAACGGTAATACGTCATTCACAATATGCACTTCTGTTCAGTGACAAAAAATAATGCGGTACATGACCACGGTAAAGTTGGCCGTGGGTCTGATATTTGCTGGATATTGGATCTCAAATTTGACCGCATTCAGACTTCACCTTAGTAACGTGATCTGGCTTACATACAGTTCACACTAATACCATGTATCAAACATAAACAATACATTTATTTTCGCTATCGATTTTTATTCAAAAAACGATTCAGAGCAGCTCACACTTATACTTGTGGTACCATCTGTGTAAGGGAGCGTCAACAAATGACACATACTGACAGTGCATACTGTCACCGCTCATAAAAATATTCACTAAAAATCAACAAATTTACATTTTCACATTCTGATGGCTGTAGTAACTCCCAGTGCATACCATCTAATTACTACAGGTCTAACTATTATTATATGTCACTTTATACAGGCGTGGCATTGGACTATTCATAAAAAGTTACTACATCCATCAGAATGGAAAAATGACATTTTGTTCATTTTTAGTGAGTATTTTTATGAGCTCTGAATCGTTTTTTGGATAAAAATCGATAGCGAAAACAAATGTATTGTTTTCGTTTGATACATGGTAATAGTGTGAACTGTATGTGAGCCAGATCGCATTACTAAAGTGAAGTTTGTTGTGAAATCTGAATGCGGGCAAATTTGAGATTGAATATCCAGCGAATATCAAACCCTGCAGCCAATAACATGCACATTTAATTAGTCTGAACGTTTTATAGTGACATATGGCTCTTTCAAGCCCGCAGTACCACATGAACACAAGTAAACAGTTACAGTTCAAGCTTAGTAAAACACTACAATGAATGATACAAAAGTAATCATGTTGAATTGACTATGACACATCCAGACGACATAAAATGACAGGGAAGACAAACAGAACCTCGTACGGAGGGAGTAAGGTCTTTCTCTGACTGGAAGCTTGTCCCTACCTGTTGCTTTGGTCTTTGTTAACACCTGCTTGCAACACCTGCTGGTGAGTGACTAACAGCAGACGGAGATTTTGCATCTGTGCTCTGCTGCTTTTTCTGTGTCCCCAGATGAACTCTGTTGAATATTCCGGCGAATTTGAGACACTGAATTTTTCAATTTGAATTTGCACAAATTGAATTTTTCAATTTGTGCAAATAATCATGCTTTTTTTTCAAATACATTTGTCATTAATTTACTTCCATACAACCAGTAATACTTAACAAATAACAAGCTTAAACTTTAAACTTTTATCTTCAGCAGATGTAAACGAAATTAAACACACAGAATAACCAAAGCACACAGCAGCTTGTCTCATGAATATTAATTATGTGGCACGATATTTGCCAGTAGTCCTAAATGAATTGCTGATGCAGATGTTGTATGTACCCATGGTAGAATTGAACATTGCCGGCTCAACCATTTGGCAGATCCTTCCGCTTGGTCTGAAAACAATATTTTCTATGCTACAGTTAAAAAAAGGAAAATGAAACTGAAATATTAAATAATTATTTCCAAAAAGCTCAGAAAAGAAAATAAAGCAAATAATTTTTGTGTAACTTTTGAGCACTTTTAAAACACCTTAATGAAAGTTTAAACATTATATTGTAGCAGGACATAAATGATAGTGGATGCATCATTAACTGCATCAATCACATGTGCATCATTTGTAAAAAGATGTGAGCTTGTCACCTTGGATGGTGTTTATAAAAATCTGTATTTATATAATTACTTCAGGCAGAGGTCAAACACAGGTAACAGGGACAACAGAGGCAGAGCAATAACATAATCAGATACCAGGCAGAGTTTGAGGCAGGCAGCAATCCAAAATGTAAACCAAGAAGCAGGCAGAGAACAATGGTACACGTGTAGGCAGTCCAGGCAATAACAACAACTTTGGCTACTGCTACACCACATTTTTTCTAAACACTTAAAGTCAAAATGCCAACTTGAGCTGAATTTTGTGTAACTGTACAACAATTCTAATAAATTGGTTAACAACTGCAAGGCTTTTTTTGTTATATTAACAATAAAAGTATCTCAGCTGAAAAGTATCTCACCTTTTTTGAAAAAGGTGTTCAAAAAAGGAGGTGGGGGTCAGATCCATACGCATACCCATTTGTTTATTTTTGCGAGGCATGGTCAAAAGAGGCGGCGTCACAATCACAGGCAATCAGGAATGTAGAAGGCAAATCCAAACTCAGAAATCCAAAAACTAGACAAGGGTCAGGGCAGACAGAAAACATAAAAAAACCCAGAAGGCAGTCCAGAGTCAAAATCAAACAAGAAAACAGGCAAACACAGGACAAGACAAAACAAGAAAATGGCAAAACAATACTTCACAACCTCCTAAGTTGCATAGAAGAAGCAGAGGGAGCAAAAGCACACTGTTAGGGGAAGGGGGCTCCCTCTGCTGGCCTGGCATTACAGTTATGCATTAATACTCACTTTTATGTGGCAAGACAAAATGCTTAAAGTAGGTGGGTGTATGGCATGTGTCTGCGTTTGCTCTCGATTATGCTACTGTTCCACCTGAGGAGATTTTTGGCAACAAAACGGAACACAACGCTGACCTCATTTTTCTTAGGAATTCTCTGCTCTTCGACCTGGTGCCTAAAGAACATTGTTGGCTCTTTGAAGCAGAACATTACTGCCCATTGCCATCTTCTCTGTTTGCACTTCTAGACTCAGGTCAGCTTACAACAATTTCTCAAAAGAAGACAGATTGTCACAGCACAGTTGCTTGAGTATTTACTGCTGAGCTGACCTCTACTACAAGAGCTAATAGAGGACCACTACACTGTCACTTCCTTAAAATGAGTGCAATACATGTTTGAAACCATCTTTCTTTCTTTCTTTATGTATCCATGCATACTTAAAACATCCTTTTTTCTCTTGCATCAGAAAGCCCTGCTGTCTGTTTGTGTTCAACTTCTTTGATTGGTTTTCCAGGACATGCAGCACTGGATGTTTTCCATTTAGAAAGCTTTACCTTGCCATTTGACAGCCAAACATTATTGCTTTTCACAATTTTCACTTACATCTATATATTTTAAATAAAGTCTGAAAATGAAGTGAGAGATGGGGCATCATGTTTGTCTGTGATACAGTATGACAGGCTTATTTCTGAGATATTAAATTGCAGAGCCTCTCTCGTCCGTTCTTTCTGATGTGTGAATAAAAACAATATTCCTTTCCAGTGATACTTTCAAATCAATGTTTTTCGAAATCATTGAAAAGTTGTTATGTACATTAAGCACAGGTAATGATGAAACAAGAACTTGAAGATTTTTTTGGCACCAAACACAGAATTCAGAATTTACTGAAAATACGCAGTTGCAAATTGTGCCTGTAACAAGCACTGTCTGTGCTTTTAGCAAACTAGAGGAAAATCTATTAATTCTGCAAAAAAACACATTTGGTTTGCATGAACCAGTTGAGAACCATTTATGAAAATGCCCTAGACAAAAACACAAAGATTTATTTTAATGAAGCCTTTCGCCTTTCATCTTTTCATGAGCAATAATGTCACAGCCTCCTTCACATGAATTTTGCCCCTTGGCACAAATCTTTAAACTAGTTTTAGTCATTAGGATCTATAAGACCTGAGGAGAGATGACAGTTATTTCTGAGCTTGTTTAAGTCTTAAATAATGATGATGTTGAGACAATGCTGATTTGTTGATGACACATATACTGCCACATAAACAGTCTCTGAGTTGTGATGTAAAAAGCAGAGGACAGGGATGAACATGTTTGCATTGAAATACTACACACTAACATGCTGCAACTGTTTAATGAATTTGCCCCACAAATATTAGCTGCTCCTGTAATTGAGGTGAGAGACTTTGTCCTCTGCAATACATTCCTGTATTTATTTACAAGAGTGTTTAAATTCAACACAGAGTTTCTAGTGTTTGCTATGTTAATTAAGCTTGCTAAGTCAATCACCTTCTGCCTTTACGAAATTATATCAAGCCTTGCCTCTGTCAGCGAGCTGCACCAAAGAGAATTTCACTCATATTGAGAATGTGTTTACACTCCAAGCTTTAAAGAAAATAACGTTCAGAAAATCAGACATAGAGTTAAAGCGCATAGACTGTGTTTATCCTCTTCACCTCTGACCTGACAGCTTGGTAAATAAAGACAGACAAGGAATTAATGACAGTAAAGAGAGAGTGCTTACAGTGCACACAGTAGCTTAGATATGTCAGTCTGTCGTACATCCAGGAAATGACCTTGCTGATCTCTCGCCCACTCTCTCCCTCACAATCTCTCCAAGGTTTTTGATTGTCTGGAATGAACAATGTGAGCAGGCAGCCTGTGTGGACATTTTGGCTTCATTCCAAACCCTTGTGAACTATTTTAGAGTCTAAATAAGCAGCTAGCTAGCTATTAGTGTGGTATGTTAAAATAAAAATAAGATTTTTCTGTAAGATTTTGCATTGTTGCATTGATTATAACACTATGCATTAGGTGGGAACCCAAAACCAGGATTGTTAAGTGTACAAAATGTTCTTAAAATAAAGCTTTGAACTTTTGTTTAAATATTTTGTGGTGAAGGGCAAGTCAAAGAACCTGTCAAGTGGAAGATGAATTTTCACCAAAATACTGGAGTTTGATTGGAAGGACTGCCTTTAATAAGAAAATATAGTTTTACAAAAAAAACTTTTTTATTTTGCTTTACACTATAGATAACCATATATTTGGTTTATTTTTTTTTATTTCCTTTTCTTTTTTTAGAGACTGTTTTATCAGGGGCCACTCTTCACCCCACACACCTGAGCTCCCGGCACCCTGAGGAGGATTTTTGGCACATTAAAAACTTTGCTACATGATTAATTGACTCTGTCTCCCTGCAAGTGAATTGGTACTTACCTGATACAACTCAGTTCAGCCCATCCAGTGTCATGATCAAGTGCTTTTCACAGGCTGAAACAAAAGTCCCACATTTCTGCCTGAATCACACCCCCAGGTGTCACTGAGTGCATTGGAGAGGATGTTTCAAACATTTATGATGCAGAGATAATGGCTGAAGTACTGGAGCGTGCGTGGTTAATGCTAATTCAACAGGCACCGTGGGTCTGTGCATGATTAGCTGCTGGTGAAGATCTCCCGAGAGGTCTTTTGTTTTGAATGTGTGTGGTGTGCTTGCCATCACAACCTTGGCCCCAGAAGCCCAGCAGGCAGGAGCCAGAACGAGGACAAGAGGCTCTTGTGGGCAGTGCTCAGCAGAGGGAAAGTAGAGTTAGCCTTATTAGCATGGAGTGTTGTATTTAGAGGGGGATAAAAAGGGAGTGTCGGGTTAGTTTAACCTGAGGGTCACAGTTCACTTTCATCTTTGAGAATAGAATGGTTGCTTGATTATTGCTGCATGTATGCTAAGAATGAAAGCGAGAAAGAGGTTTTGGATGTTTTTACACTTTGTTCAATTACATTGCTGTCAATGTGATGTGACCTTGTTGCTTAAAATGTGTTTTGATGTATTGCATGAGATCAACAGAAGTGATAAAAAAATGCATTATAGTGTATTAGGCAAATCAGACGGCATCAATAGCAAAGTATTTCTGCAAATCAGTCCATATTACTTTCATGCTGATTTTGATTTATCTTGTAGTCCACAGTGAACCATACCCCTTCTGTGTGGTTCTATGGGACACTAGTGCTGAACAAACATAAACATTTTATATGCTTGTGTATGTGTGGACAATCTCTGTAGGTTCTGTAAATTCTTTTACATTTGCTCTTTAAGCAAGATATTAAGTAGTTTAGTTGAGGTCTGTGTTAAACTCAGATTTCTGGTCACATTAATCACATTACCCAACATGCTAAAACTCATTAAGAGGACCCACTTTAATTTGATGATCTTGTATCCGTTTGCCACCCCGCTTGTCTGCCAGAATAGACGGCTGGTCTGTTCACTCTTCCATTAGGCAGTAATGGGATCTTCCACTGAAATGGGCAGGGTTGTTACTGTTCGTGAGTGCCTATAATTGTCAGAGGTTCTGGGAACCATATAAAGCATTCTCGATGCATGCAGTTCACATTGTCCAAGCAATCGCTTTAGTCTTCAAAATGATTTTTGACCATGTTCCTCCAACAAGGCTTGAGTTGTTGTCATGCAAACAGTCTGGGGTAAAAACTGCAAAAAAATTCCTGAAGGTAAATGGTGATTTATTCCAGTGATTTGGTGGAGCTTAAAAGATCAGCCTTGTGGACTTAATGAGTTTTGTGGTGATTTACTGAGTGTCTATTCTTGGGTTGTTCAACAGCTTGTTGGTTAACTGTAGTTAATCAGGCTAATTGTTTACAGTGATGTATGCAGAAGGTTAATTACAGCACGTTTCACTGTAATAATGCAAATGTAAAGCCTGTAGCTATTACCAGCCACAACCAATACTTTATTCATCTGTGAATGGCTGTTTCTGTTTATGGCAATGATTGTGCTCTTGTATGTGTGCAAATGAAGATTCATCATTTCCAATTGAAAAAATGCTTTTTCAGTAGGACGTTGGGATTGGAATGCTAAGAGTGTGCTAGAATGCTACAACCATTTAAAAAAAGGTATCAAAACATCTGGAGCATTTTATAAATAGCTAGCTATTACAGATGAGAGAATGTAACGTAATTAATAACTGCAGTTTAATATAAATGCTTTGCAGGTTTGTGTGGGTTTGTCTGTTAGTGGTTTCTGTCAGTGGTGGAATAAATATTTCTTAATGATTTTTCAGAATTTTTTTGTTTACATTTGAATTACGTTTCACGCATTACATTACGTTTTGATTACATTTGTATGCCCATAAATATTGCTGGCAAATAGCACCAATTATTGTGTCATTTAGGGAATGCGAGATGAGGCAAATGTTGCTACTTGGTAAACATTACGAGTAAGACATGATGATTATGTTTTTTTATATTTTAATTTTGGAATTCTAGAATTATGGGATGTACTGAAATTTTAAGATGATGCCAGAATCTTTTTGCTTTCTTTTATAGATATTTTTTTTTACTGATTTTACTCACATTTATATCATTTACTCTACATTGGCAAGATTTTTATTCTTACACTTTTTACAACATTTAGTAGTTATGTGCAATGAATTAATAAAAACTCTTCAGGTGGTGGGTATTATTTCTTTATCTTTTCACTGTAGTGCTTGTTGTGTAGAATAGTTTAGACAACAAAAAACAACCAAATCTTTTTTTTAGCTTGTTCTAAATGCACAAGATTTAATCGTTCCTAGCCTATAACTGTTCCTTCAATACCACAACCTTGTTTTTTTTTTAACCTCAACAGACATTTAGACATTATGAGGTGAAAGGAAATTAGTTTATAAGTCATTTGAACTTCCAAAATCCAAAGGCTTCTGGGTAATATAACCTGTAAATGTTCACCAGGTCATTTTCGCATCTGGCCCTTGGGAATCTGAACCCCTAATTCTTGATATTGCCAAGGAAACCAATGAAATATGTGATAACTCCCACTGGGTTGAAACCTCCTACACTTCCAGGCACCTTTTAACATAAGCACTAGAACTTTGTCCTCCACATAAACAGTTAAAATCAAAGTAAGACAAATTGATTGGAAAATATATCAGAGAAAAGAGATATATTTACGATAAGAGAAAATATATACTCTGCTCACAAAAATTAGCAGATAAATGAAGTGACAGAGGCTCCCACAAGAACTGTTGGACAATCTGATTCTGTTCATGCCGCATCGCTGTCTTAGGTGACCATACACCCTACTGAACAGTCACTGTGTGGCACTCATACAGTTTTACATGCTTCTGTTCACCCTCACCAATATGTCACATGCTTCTCAATCACCATAAGAGAGTTTGCATAATCGAACAACTTTCTTTGATTTGCCATTTGCTTTTCTGATGTTCTTGTTAAAAAAAATGCTTCTTTTTTATCACTTCATATTAATTTTAAAATATCACCCAATTTTTGTGAGCAGTGTGTGTGTGTATATATATATATATATACCCCGTGCACAGGTGGCGGCCATTACGGTCGTTAAAGACTGTATTTAAACTCAGCTGTTCTGCTCCTCGGGACGAAGTCTTGTTTTATATAATATTTTATATAATATCAGATAAAAAACACCATTTCTAACCATTCATTCAACACAGCTCCTGGCCCAGGCTCTTCTCATCTCTAGGCTGGACTATTGCAATGCTCTACTGACTGTCCTTACTGCAAAAGCACTCAAACCACTACAACTGATCCATGTCACATCTCTCTTCATCTCCCTTTATTGGCTACCAATTGCAGCATGCATCTGGTTCAAATCTCTGACACTCACTTACAAAATGACCACCAATTCTGCACCATCCTAGCTTCATCAACTCTTTCAAATATACTCTCCCTCCAGATGCCTACGGTCATCAAACGAACAACGTCTTGTTATACCATCCTCCAAACATATTCTGTCACCCTGCAGTTTTACATTCAATATCCCCCGCTGGTGGAACGATCTTCCACACTCTGTTCGGTCTGCCTTAGCCCACACAATATTCAAAAAACTACTCAAAACCACCTCTTTCTCACCATTCTAACACTCCTGTTGCAAAAAAAAATCTCTTTCTCAACAGGAATCCATTGGAACATTGTATATAAAAAAAATTGTATCTATTTTGTGATTTATCGCAAAAGAGAAGAAGCAGAGAAGGGAGAGAAGCAGCGCATTTATTTGTCAATAAATGAATATACAACAGTGTTTCCAAGCACTCGTCGCTTACTGAGACTATTTGGACTTAAAAATATAAACACAGTTTGCCTGTTATGCGCATGAATTGTTATTTTATACGCAGGCAGTTCAATGCATGAGGCAAAAAAGTAAAAAAGCTGATATATATTTATATACTATATATGTATATTATGTAAATAAATAAAATATATAAATATACATTTTTTAATATATTTATTTATTTATAGATGGCTGAGGGTGAAGAAGTAAGGTTTAGGACTACTTCAAAAAGGGCTCAGTGTTTAGTGCAATTTTAGCAAACGAATTTTGAATAATAAAGTTTATTAAATTGTTAAATACCCTGCCTCTATTACATATCTTTGATAAAACATATCCATTATGTTTATGTATGCATTCTATATACAGTACTAGTTAAGCTTGGACGCACAAATGGATAGGTTTCCTTTTGACTGGTACTGTACTACAATATGCACAAAGAAAATCTGGCTATATCAATATCGGTAATTTGCGGTCCCTGATATCGATATCGGCATCGGGCCCCCAAACCCCATATCGGTCGGGCTCTAATGCTTATCGGTGACTTCCTATCCAATTTGTTCACAGGTGTGGTCATTCCGAAAGCCAGAGCTTTGTAATGAAAGGAAGTGACATCACAATGCTTAACTGTGCCTAAAGTGAGAAAATGTGTGTAGCATTTTGGAAATCATCTGTGTTTTTCAAAACATGTAAGGCTGAGTTTGTGCTGATGATTGTGAAAATCTGGATAGGTGTATTGCTTCTTGAGTGTAGGGTTTTGCTAATTGTGTGACAATTTTTATTTTTGCAGTGTATAAACAACCATAAAAAACTGTAAAAACAAGCAGTTGTTAATGCATTTGGTAATGTTAATGTTGATGTAAAAAGGGCTTAATGTTGTTTAGTCCTGACGCATGGCTCAAAAAGTGATATCTGAAACAGAGCTGTGCCTTACTTTTTGACAGCAGTTTGTGCTAATAGACGCCTCCACCAGTGAAATCACATCCATCTTGTTGAAGCAAAGGTCTTTAGTAGCCAACTCAAAGACAACCATCACTGTGCTGTGTGTCCTCTAGATTAATGTGTGTCAGGGGATATGTCCAGTGTCTTTACATCACCACCCACATCAACTATTAGTCCATGACTATTTTTTCTACCATCTTTCTTATTTGCTCATGCCATTGACTTGCTTCCTTGGCCTGCATGGTGGCATTTAATTTTTAAAAATGTCTGGGGGGTTGCTTTGTGTCGTTAAGGAATCTGTACAAAAAAAGGTTAAGGTTAAATCTGTCTAAGCTTGTTTGCGGGTCTTAACTGATTTAAAGGTGACCTAGAGTGGTTGAACAGAGTATAGATTCTTGCTCTGTGATGTGACATAGAGAGAATAGCACTTTGGTTAAGTCTGTAATGCCCCAGAAGCTGTCTAAAAACCTCTTTTAAATAAACAAATTTATGGTGGGGCTATTTAATGGGTGAATTTGAGCGTTCTGCGCAAATTCTGCGCTGCTGGAGGGGCTCTGACAACCTTATAATGATATGCGGAGCGCTGCACGCCGATTGGCTTCATTAATTCACCTTCACTGCCACACAAAAGAATAATTATGAGACGTTGTCATCTGGCTTCTGAACACATGCAGAACCATTTACTGACCCGAACACACGGACCGACAACTATGGCGTTACGTGCCCACAACGTTCTTCCGTCGTAATAAAGTTATAGCCACTACATCCATTTGGACATTAATCCTTTACATCATCATGAATCAAGACTTTATACTAACTATAGTTTAATGTAAATACTGTTTATGAAGAGAGGCTTTAGGTTTGGGTGTTAATCTTAGGTTGACGATGCACATCTGCCCCGTTCGAAACTATGTGAAATAGATTTGAGCCACTTTTCCTATTTTCCTATCCACTTTTCCTTCGAACTTTTCCTATGTTCTTTTAGGCGGGTATACTGCCATTTTCCGTCAAGACTAGAAAAATTTTGATTTTGACTCAAGGTCCCCTTTAAGCTGGTGTTAAACCAGCAGACCACACCAATCTGTGGCTGATAAATCAGCCAAGACCAGCAAACCAGCTTTGGTTAAAGCCATTTTCTTTATGGTGGTTTTGAATAAAACAATGAGGATGGTGGTTGCTGTGGAAACTGTTGCTGTGGTGATTTCACATATATTAAGAAGCTGTCAGCTTGTATGCTTCCCATGCGTGACACAGAGCTGTCAGTCAAACAGATGCAGTGTGTGTATTTGAGATAAGACATATTGCTCGCTGCATGTGTCAAATGTGAATTGTCTTTGACCCTCTTTCTCTGCAGGCAGAGCAACAGCAGATGTTTCTGCCTCTGAACAATAAATAGATCCTATGTGAATGACTTCACACCACCTGTGTCAGCCAAGATGTAACTCTAGATTAGAGTTACTACATTAGTCTAGGCTGGATGACGATCAGGGCATGATTTGCCCCCTGAAATGCTTAGGGGCTTTAAGTGGACAAAAAGTGACTCAAAAACTGTGCACAGTTAACAAGAAAACTGCATTATCAGTTTTCTCAAAGCATGTACAGTGCTTAATTACAGTGCTTAACCTTGTTTTTTACAGTTGTTAACACACTGCAATAAAAATGATCACACAATTAGCAAAACCCTACATCTAAGAAGCAATACACCTATCCAGATTTTCACAATCATCAGCACAGACTCAACCTAACACTACACACGGTAATTTGCAAAATGCTACACACATTTTCACACTTTAGGCACAGTTAAACATTGTGGTCCTCCACCTTTCTTGACAGAAAGCTCAATAATTTACCATCATTAAACCAGCTGGACCAGGTGAAGTACATTGTCGTCTGGGACAATCTATCTTTCCACCGATCTGCTTTACAACGAAAATCTTTACCTCAATTCACTGTCCTGTACCTTCCACCATACTCCCCATTTATTAACCCACAGTTTTCCTCATCATGCCTAGAGTTACTGTTATTGTTGTTTTAGTTTGTTCCTACAGTTACTGTATGTGTATGTATTTTATACAGTATTTTTGTGTTAGAATGTTTGCTGTGTTGAAAATAGTAAGAATATAATTTTGTTCCGATTTTTTACGTTGATTGAGTATATGGTAAATAAATATTTTTATTAGTCAGCAGCATTGCTCTTGTGCGGTGCTTGGTGAGTTTTTAGAAATGTGTTTTTAATTAATTACATTAGTGTGTAACTGACTGAAACAGTGTCAGATTATTTTATAGACTGTTAAGCAAACACGGTTACATACATAACCTGAGATGTTTACTTTCAGGAACTCGAGCTGCATCAAAATGCTATGGGAACGAGATGCTAACTCCGCCAGACTGAGGGATCACTGCCCTGTGTGAAAGAGCACAGCTAGGGCAATGGACCAAGGAGCCATGAATGGCTGAAATGGGAGGTCATAGGACCTTAAAAAGGTTGTGGCAGTGGAATGTCTTCCAGCATTGGGGGTGTCCTGAACTGGGACACCTGCAGAAAAGTCTCAGAGACCCCTGTACCTCAGGTCCAGTGAGCCTTTAAAAAGCATAAGGACTCAGAGGAGGTGTGGATAAACCCACAATCACAGGGAGCTCCGTGGATGTAGGTGTCCAGTTTTCACACTGAACACACCTAGTTTAGCGTGATTGTTCTCCCAAAAGGGAGGAGGAAAGAAGGCCTGCAGCATGACCGGCCATAGATTAGAAGAAATAGGGGAAGTCACTTTTGGCAACACACCCCAGTTAGATGCTTTGGCCAGAGAGGCGCAAAAACGTGTAACAAAGGGATTTCTGCCCACTGCATAGCCACTGATATGTCTTTGTGCTACCACAAAGACCTTCAAAGTAGAGTGAGCCAATCCTGAAGGCAGGCATTCCTGCAAGAACACCAACGCTGTACCAGTGAATAGAGTGAATTTCTGGGATCAGTGAAATTGGGGAAAAGGGTACAGACCATAGAGCTGGATGAGCCAGAGAAAATCAAAGGAGACATTGCACCATCTTGAGAGGCGAAGAGGACCAACTGGGCTTGCTTAAAGCTTCTACATACTTCTATGTGCTTCACAACCTCACAGTAAAGCATTTAACCCCCAGGCCTCAGGATTGCCTGGAGGCAACAGGATGTCTGCTCCCATGTTGCATCCAGGGAAGTGAACTGCTCTCAATGAGAGGAGTTTTCTCTGGGACCACCAACACGTGGCAGTATTTCAGGTCTGGGAGCTAAATGTTTCAAATCTAGAAACACTGCCAGAATTTTCAGGCAGTAGATGTGCCAAGTAAGATGGCAACCTCCACACAGACTTTGGTCCGGGGGATCACTCATGACCACTCTCCAACCGGTGAGGCATGCATCTGTCACAAATGTTACAAGAGCTTGCAGTACCGGGCCCTATGAAAGGAACCAAGATTTCCTTACATGTCTAAGGCACATGACCTTGATCATGCAAAGTGGGTTTCCACCTCTAGGAAAAAAAAACCTTGGTTGCAAGCCACCACTGTAAGGGCCTTATGTACAGCAGGCCAAATTTAATAACATTGGAAGCTACTGCCATTAGGCCTAGCAATTGCTGAAACTGCTTCACAGTAAGTGACTGGCCTTGTCTGACTCTCGTGACTGCAGAGAGGATCGATTCTACTCGAGGGGGAAACATATGTGCCCGCATTGTGGTCGAATCCAACACCCAGATAAGAGGTTTTTCTCAGTGTCTAGTCTGAACCCCAGCTATTTCATGTGGGCAAAAATGACTTCTCAATGTCAAGTGCAAACTGCTGTAAAGGAGCTAAAATTAACCAATATATATGTGTATATATATATATATATATATATATATTAGAATGCAATATATATAATAAATATAATAGATAATAGATACCATTTCAGTATGTGGATGCTCTGGTATTGCAGAGGAGCTAGAGCTGCATCCACACATTTGGTCAAAGTGTGGGGTGAGAGAGCAAGGCCGAACGGAAGTACTCGAAATTGTTAAGCTTTGCCCCTGAAAGCAAACCTCAATAACTTCCTATACTAAGGAAGGATAGGGATGCAGAAAAAAAACGTTTTCTAATTTAATAATTTTTTTTTTATTAAAAAATTTTAATAAACAGTTTTTTTAAATCTATGGTCACAAACCAGTCCTTAGACCTGATTTGGGACACCACCTGTTCTCACAGTGAGAATTGTGAACTTCAGATGTTTGACTGAGTGGTTCAGATGCCTCAGAACTAAAACAGGACACAACCCTCCATCCTTTTTGGTAACTATAAAGTAACTGTAAAGGCCAAACTCCCAAAGCTGAACAGGGACCACCTCAGTGGCCTCCGCCCTTAAAAGAGTGTTTGGTTATTGTTCCATAACCAGAGCCTGTGCAGGCCTAACTAATGTAGGCCTGAAAGTACTAACTACTGAAAGTAGGTGGGTGGGAAATGAACTTTATTCTGTTTCCCTGTTCTACAGTACGCAAGATCCATTGAGATACTCCTGGCAGTAGCTTCCACACTGCCAGGTAGCTCTTTAATGTTATATGCTGGTGAAAGCAGAGAAAGCTCTGTCTCCTTTTTTTATGTTTTGCTTTTGACATTTTTTAACTCTATGACAAAACAACATATAAAAATGGAAAATCACAGAATTCAACAGACTGAATTGGACTGATTTTACACATGATTCAGAGCATAGTTACCCTGAAGGCATTCCCATAGCGTTTTGACACAGCTCAAGTTCCTGAAGGGGATCTGCAATAGTACCATTTCAATCTTACTCTCTCACAGTATTTATACTGCAAGAAAAACATGGCTCTAGATATCAGCAATGCAAGCTTTGAACATCACAGAAATCCATGTTTTTTTGTGGTAACCATGATTTAACTATAGTAACCATTGTTTTGCGGTTTAGTAAAAGCATGGTTTTGTTTTTAAGGTACAGGTAAATTTGTGCTGTTTCTTTGTGAGAATGTGTAGTTAAAAAAAATCCATGAATTTCAGACAGAAGCATGTTGACACCTTTGATTCAGTTGCCCTCTGCACTGGTCGCTCACCCATAATCATCAGGTGAACTTTCTGTCAGCATTTTGTAGCACAGTCACTTAAACTGTCAAATGGAATGAAACAGTGGACTGCCCTGATACTCATTGCAGGGTGGCTGCACCTAACCTATATATTACAAAGCTGGGTGAATAATGACTCTGCCCAAACTTTTTCCATTTTCTCTCACCCATCGTGCTGCTCCTTGATGTATAAATTCAGTGCTGTGGCCAGTGATCCTCCAACTGAAGACAGCTGTTCTATATGTTTTCTCTCTGACTCAGATAATGTGTTTTATGCATGGGCGGCTTCTGTAATTGTTGCAGTTTGTGACAGTAGTTTTTTTTCACCTTTTCAGAACTTCATATCACAGCTCTTCCATTCCTACTGTCTTTCTTACAGGTCTCTGTTAACTTCTCTGTTTTCTGTGTTGTTTGGTTTGTAAATGTTAATGCCAGCTTTTCTACACGGCAGGCCTCTTATGAGACAGAAAATCATGCCTAATTATGGAATTGTGTTGTGAGAGCCTAATGGCTGTTGGAGACTTAGGATAGGAAAGGATGAGTGACGGGCAGAGAAGATTTTGTCACCTGTGTAGAGCTCCATTACAGAATGTCCCTCAAAGGCCTTAACACCTCTGATAACTCTTGGCAGGAGTCCAAGGAGAAGAGTCTCCACACTTGGTTAATGTGATCACTCAGTGTGCCTGATGGGTTCATTCTGGGAATTCAATCCTTCTGTCCCTTTTAAGGTTGAATTACTGTCTTCATATATAAAAGTGATTTCTTCCAGGAGAAGAAATCACTTTTGGCCAACCATCTTCTCAGGACTTTATTGTTCTGTGAGAAAATTAACGAATGTGCAAAAATCCTCTCCATTCTTTAGTACAAGAAAAATCATATTTTTTAAAGATTTTTCATAAGGTCACATTGCAAACGATTTGCGTTAACAAGAAAAACACTTAATAGTTCTGTTTTTATTTATACAAATAGTTCAGTTTTAATTTATTGAAAGTGGCATGTTTTTGTCAGTTATGGTTACCCATAACCAAATGTGACCAATAACCATTTAACCCATCCATCATGAGGAATAAACAGCGGTGGAATAAACTAGCGGTGGAAAGCAGGAACACTTTGTAAAACACGTCACAAACATAAAACACACTGCAAGTCGTGAACACACACACACGGGCCACTATCATGGCAGCACCCGGGGAGAAATTGGCTGTTAGGTGGCACATTGCTTAAGGGCACTTCAGTTGCTACCTGCAGGTGCTGGAATCAAACCCACAACCTACTAATTACACAGCTGACTCACTAACCAGTAGACCACAACCAGCCCCTGTTGAAAGTGTTTTTATGTTAGTGATGTACAACCCCTGGCAAAAAGTATGGAATCACCCCTCTCAGAAGATGTTCATTCAAATGTTTAATTGTGTAGAAAAAAAACAAGCACATATATGCCACAAAACAATTTTTACTCAACAATCCAAACTTCTGGCTGTATAAAACACTTTTTTTAAAAAACTAAGAAAGATACAGATGTAGCGTGTCAGCCGGTTTAGAAAGCGTTGTTTAAAACACTATCTTCCGCTGAAACGAGGGAATATGAGCTTTAGCTCAAAGGTAATAATAAGTA
>JBAJNP010009989.1:0-17153 GCA_036877545.1 Yasuhikotakia modesta | reverse complement strand
GCAAAAAAAAACTTTAGAAAAGTGGGCTTTATGTTACGCAGTTTACAACCCAGATAGTGAAGCGGAGTCTGTCTTTATGGTATGTGGGTGCTAGTGAGAAAGTCTGGGTTAGGTGTATGCTGCAGAAATGGAGGCTATATTTTATTTATTGCTGCTGACTGGTCTAAATCATTATCTCATAAACATCTTCCAGTGACTCAACACAAATGTACAGAAGAGTCTATCTACACATTCTGAGGAAAGATCATGGTTGAGACCAACACTATGTGGTCACTCAGCAGATGACGCCTAATGAGTGTTCAGCCCTGGTCAACACCACACATGTCACCAGACAACAAGGCCTGTTTGTGTGTCTTCAATGTGTGCATGTGTTGTGTCTGTGTGACTCAAGGCCAAAGCAATACGAAATGTGTGTGTGCGAGAGAGAGTGTGTTTGATGACACTCATCTATATTTAACCATCTCTCTCACAGGGTACGAAAGAAAGACACAGACTGACTTCCAGGTATCTCCCTCATCAATAATCAAGCAGTTCGCTGTTGGTCTCCAAACAGACAAACACACAAACTAGCTGCTGCTCTGCAGGTAATTTGGTTATCCATTCTCTTCAAAGATCAACTGCTGGTAAACATCTGCTACCGGTAAACTACCCTCATTCTGGCAACAAACAGTGATGATGTCATTATTTGTGCTGTATCTGAATGGACTGTGTCACTAGCATTTTTAGCTGTGTCAACATCACATGACCTTACATAGGAGAACCCTCAATGAACTGACATTCAACTGAGCTCAGGACAGATGGTGTCTCATCAGCCCTCAAAGCTTCATAAAAGATGGTCAACAGAGATGGTGTGAAGATGGTCAAGTGAGCCATGAATCACTTGTTTTCCCAGAACAATCCATATATAGGAAAAAAGGCTTCACTGTTCCTGGATCAGTCTTCGCATCTAAACAACTTAGATGACTGATGACCAGCCTGAAGAAGTCATCAGAGCTCATCTCACTGGCCTTTGTGAAACATACATTCTCCATCTTATTTTGGGCCAAATCTAAACCCTAAATAAATGTAAACATGGGTATCCTGTTATTATGATGACCTCTGTTCCTTAATCACATTTATGAAGAAATGTAAACACGCAATTATTCAGTTACAGACACGGCTCAGCACAAACAACCAAACATTCAGGTAGAAATGTTTCACAATCTGTTGATGCATTCACAAGATCTGCACTGACAAAAACGTAAAACCAAAATACTTCCTGCACTCATATTGATTCTGTGCTTTTGGCAAAATAAATGATCCACGTTTTTTCAAATCTTTCATCTACAGCAGCGGTTCCTGACCGAGGCTATCTGCACCTCAGGGGATATTCAGGCAAGTTCTGGAGTAACTGGCCAGATTTCGATTTTTGTTTTCGATCTGTTACCTACAAGCTGCAAGTTCTCATTAAAATGTGTTAAAATAATAGCATTGAATGCATTTCATCGATTGATAATTGCAATAATAGCCAATTATACGGACAGCCATAGAAAAAGTTTTAGATCTGGTGTTAATTAGTTGTTGGTGGTCCTTGGTGAGTGGTCTGTGGGGGTTTACAGGACAAAGTTAGGAAAGATTCTAAAGCTATCAGACCTCTGAGGCTATAGCGGTTTAAGTTTCCTATGTAAATATAGATCAGACATGTTGAATATAGCTTTCTGAGGTACTTTGTGGTACCGTACAGCTGCCAGCCACTACAATAAGCCATCTGGCACAAGATCTGATGTAACAGTGAGGTGAGGGGGTTGAACTGAACTTTAAACATGATGAACTGCAAGAATGGCAAAAAAGCATCTCAGAGGTCCACAATAAAACACTTTACTGACCAACGAGATACACTGAAAACTTTTCAGGGAAAATGGACCAAAATATTGATGACTCAACTTGGACTTACAGGCATATCCAAAGTATACGTCCAATCAAATGCTTTTTAGAATAAGAACACACCCGACTTCCAATCAAATCACTTGCTTTTGACTAGAAAAAAACATACATTTGTATGTAAACTAAAGGCTACTGCAGAGCAGGTATGTGGACATACAGACACATATACTATTTACCGGTGATATTTACACATGTGTGAGCACAAACCAAGTGCAGCTCCAATAAACCACTAAACTGAGTTAAAGACAGACATTGATGACAAAACTTTAAATGTGTTTTACTTCACTGTGTGGTACGTGTGTGAAGACGGCGACAAGGAACAAGCAATATTGATTAACTATGTGGATCATCTTCTCCAGTGTGGACATACACCTTGTCCTACATTCCAGAGATACATGTACATGAAATGTGTACTATAGTGATAACAGCAGAGGCCCAGCAGTAACTCTGGGAGTACAGCATGGTTTGTAGTGAAGTACTACACATGTATGTATTGGCAATGCCTTTAGAATAAGCACAAAGAGTATGTTGTGAAATGTAAATTGTGTCATTTGAAACCCTGATGTCAAACATATTTCATTTGTGTATCCACATTCTGACACAAAAAAATGGATTCCTGTGACTAAATCTAACACTTTCACTTTCTTTCTGTTTTTCACTCATATCGGACCAAATCAAGTACTAATAGCAAGTTAAAGATGCTAAAAATGCACAACATTATGGTGATCACGTTTCTGATTGGTTAAAAAACTTACACTAACAGACCGACCATAACCTTACGCTATTGGTTGAGCAAATGTTGCCATGTTGGACTCTTTTAACCTTTTTGGGAGGACTAAACATACATATGCTTACAGCAGTTCCTTCATTATGAGCTAGCGTAGGAAAGTATTTTAACAATAACAAGACAATCTAGCTTTAAATTTCTGTATAAATAGCACAAAAACTCATGAAAGAAACTAAATAAACTGCAAAGCTCTCATTTATCCTTTATTCATGGCATAAATAACTCCTGCCGGAAAATAAATGACTTCAAAAATAACTGCAGGTTTTTGGGCACTAAACATCTTGCCCACAAACAGTAGGAAGTATCACATTAGGCAGCGGCTGTGCTACCGGCATAGCAGACCTCCTTACAACAGCATCCTGAAGGCAAGAAAGTAAGTTACAACAGTGGTAACTGTGCTCTTGGAGTGTCTGACGTCACAAACGTTGTGCAACGCTGCCAACTCACAAGTTAAATTTAGATCACGGGCACTGGTCCCAAACGCTGCAAAACAATGTGATACCACAAGCACCGCTTAAGCTGGAGCAAACACACACACACAGCTTTTGGACCCGTCCTAAGAACTGCTAAAGTGTGCAAACACGTGTACTTACACACTTAAAGAAAAACAAAGAGACGTTTTAAGAACTGCGGCCCAGTCCGGATGTGCTCCGGTGCTACGAACTAAACTTTTAGAGAGATTTGAAGTCTGTTGGTTCTTCTTTCAAAATGAAGTGAATGACCCTGTTTACACTTTGTATTTAGATTATTCTTAGGTGGTCCAATCACATGGTGAGATAGTTTGCCATTTAAACCTGGTAATAATGCGTTTCATAAGCACCTAATTTGAACACTTGTGTTCGTATTTCAGGGCAAATTACAGATTTCACGACTAACTACATATCATTAAGATATACAGTCCCTGTTTTTCTATGTCACAAAAGCATTTAAAGAATGCCAAAAGTTTCTTCCCATGTTAATTTAAATACAAATGTAAGATCAACTAGTTACCAAGTTAAACATGTTTTCAATGAGGCTGCAACAGAGATGCAATTCACAAAAAATGCAGCTTCTCTGAAAGCGTCTTTGCATGCTGCGTTTTACCACGCTCAACGCAGTAAACGCAGTAAAAACACGCTCAGAGCGGTTTGTAACTTTTAATTCCACCCAATTTAAACTCCAATGCATTAAGCAATAAATGAAGACAATCACTGTGGGACTTCAAATCGCCTGTAGTGAGCAATGTAACCGTTATTATGCAAAATCCACAGGATTATTTCTGCAGCATTGGGGAATTAACCTAAGGGACAGTTTTTCTGGAACCAGTTGCCGATTATTCAGCTTCCAGGAGTCTGCATCTGCTAATTGTTTGATGCACACACAATATTTGTATCCCTTAGTGTTTATAACTCACAAAAAAAGTTTCTTTCCTAATCAGCTGTGACAGACGATTTAACAGATTTGTCAAAACACAAAAGGACATTTTGATGAAAAATCTGTGGTACCCTGTGTGGTATTGCATCTCACTCCTTGTGTATAATAAACAATATACAATGCCCAAGCCGGACCGATTGTGGAAGTTCAAAATGTATAGATTCTGTATGTTCTGTAAAACGCCTGTAAAAACAGAGGGCTGTTGTCCATACAGCATTTTAACCTTCAGTTTGTGAACAAGGTACTTCTTAGAACAAGATGTCATACTGAAACTGTACAGCTTTGACACACATTTCCCCATCATATCCCCAAACTCTGAGTTTCCTGAGTTCATTGTTTATTTATTGTCCCATAATTGTGATTTAAGATCCGGTTAGTCCTGCTTGAGGATGCTGGCCGTACATCAGATCCACCCGGACCGCTTTTCTGCCGCATCACAAGCGCGTGAATCGCCTCGCGCGTGTACGATGCCCTAAAGGAACATGCTGTCTAGTTAGGGCGCTCACTAGATTAAGACACGGCCATTGTGTGGGGTCTGAACCCAGGCGTTCAGTTAAGACCCTAACTCGACTTGATACAGCCACCTAGCTGCGGAGCAGCGCTTTAGTGCGCAGAAAATCTGAGCACCGACGCTGCGGTCTCTTTAAATCACGCCGTATTGAACCCGGAGCGTTTGTCGCCTATGTACCGGCTCGCCGTACCGTCCACGCCGCACAGAGGGAGGTCTAATGCACCGGCCATTAACGCTTTAAAAACCACCCTCAGACATTACAGTCGCTCAGCATATCAAAGACATTCACCTCCCTGACGCCTTCAACATAAAGACACGACGTCTTGCTGCGTAACGGGTCGATCGGAGATGAAGACGTCTGGGTTCAAGTCGCCGATTTTAACACTGTAATTGTACAATAGCCAAAATCAACGCCATCATCTGAAGTTATAAAGTTTAAAGCAACACTCTGGGTGTAAGTGTGAAATGCAAATGTTTAAGGTAATACTGTCAATTTGGTTCCGACAATTGCCCAAGCAATACCTCCCTTTCTAACAAACACCTACTATATGTGTATTCAACTGTTACATAGACAACAAGCTGTCGTGCAATGACTTTAAACAGCGCGCATATGAGAAACTGAAAGCAGTTTTTGGCCAAAGATGCTCATTGAAATATGCATACAGTTAAATAACGCGATCTCAAAACGTAAACATATGCAGGCTTAACATTAGTGACTGTTGATCTTGTTTTAAGCACCCAGACTGTTATCCAAACACGACTGAACTACAAGTAGTAAAGTAGGAGGAGATCAAATGACATCACCAACTATGTGTAACTTCACAGAGGCTGAAAAGCAAAATAACCACAAGCTCGAAAGTTACAATGAGCTGTAAACAAGCTTTCCATCTCAAATACATCCTCACGCAAAACTGCCCTGGATCTGAAGTTATTACATGTTATGATCGTAGCAACATCTAAGTTCTCAGTTCCGACATTTCCGAAAGTGTTAAGCCGCAGATGCTAAAGTTGTGCACTGCTAACTAAATAAGTACATTCATTGTGATCCAAAACAACGCAGTCGCTCATATCTGTACACACCTGAAAAGGAAGAGAAATGTTTACTACACTCACCGCGATCAGAGTGCTGTTCCTCTGCTCGGTGCTCGCGGTTGAATCGGGGTCTTGCTGCTTGTTTTGCTGTTTGCTGTTGTTGGTTTTCTTTGCCCGCTGCTCTAAACTCCGCTGGTACAGACTCACGGTCTCCCGGCGCTCCAGCTCCAGCTGCTCCGCGTGCGCTTGCTGGTATCGGCTCTCGCAGCTGACGTGGTGCCTCCGGCAGCCCTCGATCCGCTGCCGAAGACGCTCCACCA
This sequence comes from Yasuhikotakia modesta, assembly GCA_036877545.1. Lineage (NCBI taxonomy): Eukaryota > Metazoa > Chordata > Actinopteri > Cypriniformes > Botiidae > Yasuhikotakia > Yasuhikotakia modesta. The sequence goes on along the minus strand of JBAJNP010009989.1, from coordinate 11,167 downwards.
CCGTGCTGTGCTTCGGTATACCGACGTTACCGCTGCCGCCGGTGCTGCTATTCGTCGCATTGATGCCGGGGTTTAAGTTCACGTTACTGTTATTAATGCAAATACCGCCGCCGGTTGGTACGGCAGCGGGGCTGGCAAAATCCCCCATCATCTGTGCCTGGATTTGGGAAGAACTTTGTCAAGCCCCCTGACTCTCTCTCCCCTCTCCAAATCGGGCCAAAAGTCCGCTTCGCCAGGGAGACAGATGCAGTGAAATGAGGAGGAAAGAAGCTTTAAAATGAGTGTAAAGACTCACAGCTTTACTTCTGGAGGATCTACGTGTCAAACCATTCAATATTGTTTTAACGAGACTACAGACAACAGTGCGGGGCCGCGGAGGAGCGAGAGAGGCGACCGGGTCACCCCTCGTCTTCCTCTGTTACTCTCTCGCCTCTACTGGAGCTCCATCAAACATCCGGATGTTACTCGCAACCATCACCGCTGCTTCGAGCCCGTGGTTTTATTGTGTTGTCCTTCTGAAAAAAGTTTTGCTGTGCGCTGCGAACAGGCTCCGGAGTTGTTTCGTGAACTTGCATTTCATTAGTTTGGTCGGCGAAACCCTCCCCAAAACACGACCAAGGTGTACAGTTCCCTAAAGTCCCGATCGCCGGAGAGGAAATCCTACAGTCTATGTATACAGCAGCTGCCACCATCACAATAATCGAGCGCTCCCCTCCTCCATGCTAGCGGAGTGATATCAGGACAACAGCCGAGCGAAGAGCAGCCGCCAGGCTACGAGAAGCACGTCAGCCCGGCGGAAAACCCGGCGCGGATTCCGTTTGTCCGGATTCGGAGTCAGAGGCGGTGAACGACACAGCGGTGTAACATCGGTACTGCGTCTGATGACAGTACCGCGATGTGGAGGGTTACCTATAGGGCGAAATATTTACAGGTTAGACAATTACAAATATATGGTCAAAGGATAAAACGTGAAGATTTTAAACAGGTTGTTTAATGTTTTTAACACGAATCTTTAGATGCTTTTAGCTGTTATTAAGAATCCATTTTAGTTTTATTATTATGTTTCCTTTTCCTAAACAAAACAAATGACTAAAACAACAAGAAGTTTCAATGTTTATTTGTAATTTTCTAACTTTATCCTTGTTTGTTTAGTGATTTTCACACAAGTTCAAAGTCAAATTTAAAGGCCTAGCCTCTATGCTGAAGCAAAGCCTTTATATTAGACGTGTGTGAATTCAGACAATATTATTGTATAACAGTGACCCAGTAAAGTAACAGGATCAGGTGAGGCTCTGAAGCATCGACTGCAGTAAATGATGATAAGGAAGCCGGCCGGTTTTGTAGGTGTGTGTGTGTGTGTGTGTGTGTGTGTGTGTGACTGTAAAAAACTGCTGCTGCCCAGTCTGGTTTGCTGAGTGTGGATAAAATGAATTGCAAACCCATACATTCTTACATGGTTACACACACGCACACACTCTCTATCACTGTCTTTCTCTCTCACTCACTCATAGATATAGTCAAGGCCAACATTTGTGAACAGCCTATATTTTGCTGGAACTGGTCTAGACTTAGACTTGTTTTCTGGGCTATCAAGGTCTGCCTGTCATGTGTAAATTGTATGTGTCAGACAGGCTTTTCATTTTTTGTAATTATCTGGGATAAAATTGGGAGGAATATCATGTTTTTGTATATATACAGTATATATGTGTGTGTGTGCATGTAGGATGTTTACTGAACAAATATATATATATTGCACATGGATTTAACTTAAAGTGTTTATTTATTTGGATAGCTTTTTAGATTGTGTGTTGGTGAAAATAATATAAGATGGTCCAGGAACCTAATGTTCATTTGTCCTCTGGTGTCCATCAAGAAAACAAGTGAGTTAAATAGTTACTGTGTGAATCTCTGCCTCTGCATTCTAGGAAAAAAATGGTAGACCGAAAAGTTTTGGGAACATAAACATCACATCCTCCTTCAAAAGGTCTGGAACTCTCTGTGCTTTCTGGAATGGCTTATACTAAAAGTAATATAATTCCTGTAATGTTTTCTTGCTTGTCTTTTCCCTCTTTCTTAAGATTTAAACTGGTTTTATAGACAACAAAACAAGCAGTAAATAAAGGAACCTGAGAGAGAAAGAGAGAGAGAGCCACAGAAATAAAAGATGTCATATGGTCTGCATTTGCTATGATGTTGGGATGTTGTGAGACGTTGTAAATATTTAATGTGGTTATCCATCCATTAGAGTGCTGATAAACAGAATCAATGGAGCTGATAGATTGATTATTGGGCAAAAACACGAGGGGATGCATGGAAACATTTTAATGGTTTATTTTAGTGTGTTTTCGCTCAGTCTCTCTGTCATGTTTGCAGGAATAATAACTAACTTGTTTATACTTCAGTGAAGGCCTTACAGTCGAACTACATACTGTTTTAAATGTGTTTATGTGTTGCAGAGGAACAGGCAGGGTGCAGGAAAATAGTGCAACAGGAATTGCGTGCGTAAGGGTGCTTATGTTAACGCATTTGGCAGACGCTTTTATCCAATGCAACTTACAGCACATTTATTTGCTTTATTTTAAACAAGTCATGCATTTCCTAGAAATAGAACGCACCAAGTTTAACTTATAAATTGGTAACTTTTAACTGTCTTAGCTACAGAAATGTTGTATGTTTGTATATCAAAATACATCAATACTGAATATTGTGTGTGTGTGTGTGTGTGTGCTTTAGGCAGGCAGCTCTGTATTAAATGTACATTCTGTGTGTAGTGACTGTCTTTAGTGTGAGTGCATCTGTGTGTGTGTGTATGTGTGTGTGTGTGTGTGTGTTAGGAATGAGGGGGATCTCTGACTCATTCCCTTGGCATTCAGAAAAAAGGTATCCGATCTCTCAAGAAGAATTAATGAGAATTTTTAGGACAAGAGGTTGGAGGAGAATAAAAAGAAAGAGGCATGAATGCAGAGAAGAAGAAAGAAGCAAGGAATTACAGGAAGAAAGAGAGAGGAGATGCCCAGGCAGGTGAGATGCTCCTAGTCACGTACTGCATACACACACTCCTAACACACAGAGAGAGAGAGAGAGAGAGAGAGAGAGAGGCGTGTGGGTGTCCTCATTTCTGCACAGTCATGCCTGTATGCCGAGTATCTTCTGATTTCACAAGGAAAATTCTTTGCACCGTAAACTAAGACACCTGGATTTGAATCCCAAAAGCCCTTAAAACAGAAAAACTCAGAGTATTATATGTTAAGATGCACTGAGTAATATTTGTGGGTGTTGTGTTGGTGCATATGGGAACATGGATGCCATCAAAAGGGTTTTGCAATTAACCATTGACATAATTAATATATTATTTTAATAGGAGTATTTTTCTAAAACAATGACATCAGTCATAACAACATGTGCTGGTCAACTACTGTCTGACCTGTTGTGGAGATGGCAATTTTTGTATGACCTGTTGTGGAGATGGCAATTTTTGTATGACCTGTTGTGGAGATGACCATTATTGTGCTGAAGGACCCGGACTGAAGGATCAATACCAGAACAGCAGACTGCAGCTAGGCTGGAGGAATGAGGAGAGCAAACGATTGGTCTGGTCTGAGCTCTTAACAACACTGTTGTTTACTGCCTGTTTCTTTTTGATTTTATAGGAAAGCAAAAAGGAAAGCACTGCTTGATCAAATCTCCAAAAGCCTTTAAGTTCATTCTAGGTTCTGCCTAGTTTACTTAACATTTGCTACTCACTACTTGCTATGAGAAATTAGTATTGCTTAGTTTAGAAAAAAGTTTTGCTTAGATTATATTCTTTCTTTCTTTCTTTTCTTTTTGTTTAAACAAGTGGACACGTTTTTATTTAATGTAACATAGATTATGAGAAGAACCCATATGTGTATTTCTGCTCTTGCTAACATCATATTGACTTTTTAAGCTGACAGATCTCTTACTGTTGTCATCTACAGCGAGATAAAGGTACAGCGTAAGTGACAACAGCGTAACAAAAACACCTCACAGGAGACTGACTTCTGGTGTGTGATTACAGAAAGACAACCCTTCCCTCCAAAACTCCGTCAGAGATGTTTCTTCTCCCAAAAGAACAGATTTATGCAACTTTTTGTCATCTTGACAAAAGAACTCAGGCATGGTTGTGCTAATCATACTAATTAAAGAAAATGAGATGCATGGAACAGTTCCCATGATTCCACTGTCCGTATGCAGATGTAATTGGCGCACAGTTGCTGTAAACTCCTACATGCTTTTTATGATCTGTGACAGAACGGCCAGAACAACAGCTTCCAGCCACCGGAACCGCAGCAGGTGGAGATCTAGACCAGGTAAGTTCCTACCCAGCTAACAATATAAGAATGTTTTCCTAACGTTTCCATTAATTAACAAAAACATTATTTTAATGTTCTAGGTATGTGCAACGTTATTGCTTGATTGTGAGAACGTTTTAAAACATTCCCCTAGCCACTTAAGCGTAACATTTAGAAACGTTCTGCTAACATAACTGCAAGAACGTTAGAAAGAACATTTGAGAGAATGTAATGTCAGTGTTCTGAGAATATTACAGTTTCTTTTAATAAAGTTTGTTTTCTTTTATGTGCTATAGATTACAGTAATGGCTGTGATCTGTGAAACCGCTAACAGCAGTTTGGTTGGTTGGGTGCATATTAGCTTTGTGATGTAGCAACCAGGTGTTGTGAGCTTATACAGATGTCATTGTTCTGTCTCTGTGTGTCTGAGTTGATGGTATTAGTTGTAAACCTACATACGCAAACCAAACCTGTGACCTCACTGTTTGTTTATCTGCCCTAGATAGTAGCCTAGTGTTTTTCACCTGATTTGACTAGTCATGCTAAGATGTGAAAAATAATACTGATRTGTGAATACTTATTTTTAAACAAGGTCCTGGACCACTTACTGTTGAAGTACAATTATTAAAATGTAGTGAAAATTCCATAAATCCAGTTTCCACAAACAGAAAAAACAGTAAAACAAAGTAAAATGTAGGGTTTTAATTTGACCTTATTTACCAAATTAGAAAACATATAAAATTCAATAAAATAATTAACCTTTGCAGGTTCATATTCAAAAGAAAAGACTTAAGACTTGTGAGCACATGTACAGTTCTTTGTAAAACATGAAATGGATCCTGTGACAGGTAAGCTGGAATCAGGTGTGTGTGCTTTGAAAGGAGTGGATGGCTTTAAGGTAAGGTAAGGTTATGATTATGACTAGAAACAAACCACTTACTCTGTGACTACTCAAACTCAATCCACAGAACAGGTCCGTAATTAAAATATTAAGGGCAAAAATGTGACTAAACTCCCAACACATACACTGTCACACACCTACTATGACCATCTAGGATCTGTTAAATATTTTAAAGGCAATTCCATTAGTTAAATGAATTGTATGGTAAGAATGTCTTGCCATAGGAAAAATGCAGGAACATCTATTTGTGTATTTGCAATATATTCATGAATAATCTATGTGTAATATTATTTGTCCTATTTTAATTCTCTTTCAAACACACAAAAGCAAGACTGTGCCTGAGTTAAAACAAGCATGTGTGTGTGTGTGTGTGTGTGTGTGTGTTTGTGCGTTTTACATTAGACTGTAAGCATCTGTGTGTGTGTAAGAGTGTATATTCTACAAAATAAAGTATTGTTTCAGTAATGTGGTGAATTGTAACAGTGCAGCAGTTAATAAGTCAGTCATCAAATTTATTGTGGTGAAGCCTCATCAAATTGATTCAATGATAAAAATGCATTATGTCTTCTCCTATCAGATTTGTGCGCCACTCTCATTATTGTGTTGAATTCTTTTCCATTTCGTGCAATCTTGGTGAAACCTTCAACATCCTGTCAGCTATTATATTGCTTGTCTTTCCAACATGTAGGTGGAACAGCTTGTATGCATATCATGTAACAAACTAAACATGAAAACCTGTTTTTTCACAGGACACCCATTAGCATGATCGCGAATAAAAGTATAATTTATATGTGAAATGTTCGCTTCAGATTTTCAGCTTTTGTTCTGTAAATCTTTTACATTTTACACAGTCTTGCTAATGCCGCTGTCACCTCAGAAGGTTTTGGCCACTATTTGGTTAAACTCACCCATATTCCTTTACCTAATAGTTTAATTTAAAGTCTAATTGAGTCGGCACAGATGGATAGAGAAATAGATTAAACTGAAAGAACGTGAGAGCGGGTGAACTGGAGGCTGAAGAATGAATTGAACCGCGGTTTAAACTGATAATGTTTTAGTTAAACACAAAGAGCAGTGAGTCGGGCTGAGCTATGGAATGTGAAACTACAGGTTGCAGATTAAGGGATGGTAAACTTTCAAGAAGGTCATTTAAAGTGTTCACTAAAGCTGCTTTGACTGATTAGGGGATGGGTGGTTAAGATACAGCAAACTGCTTTCAAATAGGTCCTCTTTCAGGAGATAGAATGACAGAACTGGAACAGTCAGAATGTTAAGGGATCTGTTCCCACTGTTGTTAAGTTTGAGTGCCGAGAGCTCAATAATGACCTTAATAAAACACCCAGGACCAACATAACATCCATGCAAACACTCAAAACTATGAAATAATGGGGATGAATTTAATTAAGAAAAGGTGGTTTTTCAAAGGCTGGATAATTTAATTAGGTAAAATGTCTATGCTGTGTTTCCTGCCATTAAAGAAGAACATGTTTAACCAGATTGAATGAAAGTCTATAGGGTTTAAGTGCCTTAAACTTGTTCTTTCCACATGGTTCCTTAAGAGGCCTATAATGACTGACATATCTGTTGCATTACCCTTCATACTAAAGGCAATTTGCTTTGCTGGTGATGGAAACACCAAAGTATGAAATCTAAAATCTGCCTTCTTTGCACGTAGGCACCCAGTTACATTTAGCCAGTTTTGTAGCCAATCATCTGAGCCGTAAATGTCATGTGACTAATATGGAGATGCCGGTTGGGTGATGGTGCCACAAGAAGTCCCAAACCAGTTCACCAGCCACAATCCTGAGGTATGACATTAAAAGACAGACAGATAATGAAACATTCTGTATAATATACAAAAACATTTTTTAATTGTTTTTTTGTCACAGCTATTTAAAAATATGTTTATATATCCATGGTAGAGGTTCTGTGAGGAGAGGAAGATGATGTCATAATGTCATAGCGACCATCTGCAGAGATGGTCCTGGTCCACCATGATGACATCATCTTCCTGTGGTGTCGCCGCAATAACACTGTGACCTCCCTTCCTGAAGTCTGTCCATGACCAGCCCCCCAAACCTCCTCACACACTGGTATACAAATCGAATTTGAACTTTATTTAAACATTCAAACGTACACTCCAATATACATCCAGTATACATATATTTTAGTGGAGTGTGCACACTAGCAGTGATTTGAAGTGACAACTAAAGCCTATAAAAGTGATGGCGATGTGGCATCTACCAATGGGAGATGCAGACAGTGACTAGAAACACCATTTAAATGCAACAGCACASTGACTTGACCTGGACTGATTAAGTCCCTGTCAGTCTGAATGTGTCGTAGTTCAATTTGTCACAATMAAGTCACACATAAAGTCACACATAAACACCTCGGTCTGGTGTGTTTTTCCCTCTCTTGCCTTTTCTATCTGTAAATTAACTGTAGTAGTCAGTTATCATATGAGGATTTGTGGATTTGCACATTTATGGATTTGATTTGATTCAATACTATATTCTTGGAATCTTGTGTGAAATATCTTGAGGGATTTTATGTAAAATGTGTTTTGTGAATTAAGTTTGCAGCGCAGGCAGATTGAACCTCTGCTGGACGTCACACCTCAGAGCGCTGGAGCCAGATTCTGTTCCTCCTCCAAAATGAGGCAAAACGAGGCAAAACGTGGGCAAAGGGGCACCTTTACTCCCCGGTGTGCCCTATGATCTGTATAACCTATGTTACCACATAATATCTTATATATGACGATATATTATATATATGATATGTTATATGGTGGCCAGCAATCTGCTGTCCATTGATAGATAGTATAAATGTATTTAAAAAAACAAAGTGTCATAAGTGTGACATCACAAGGTTGAAAACGTACAGTTGTGTTTTACAGTCTGTAAAAAATTGTGTTTACTAATTCAAAAGACTAGAACTCTTTTTTAAGTGTTTTAAATGGCAACCAGGTAGCTAGAATCCTTTGTTTCGTTCACAATTCACTCACAAGTAGCTGTAATGCTTATTTGATGTTGTTGAAAATGCTATTAGATTTTTATTTTGCTAACCTGTTTCAGGAATCAGATCTTCTTCCTCATTCTACACTCACAGTACACATCATGTATCAAAAAATGTTTTTACTTGTAGGACACTGAGTCATTTTTACATGACCTACATCCTCCTGTGAGCACCGCTTGTTTATTGTGTAAATATCACATGCTTACAGAAAATGTAGTTTTTCAGCGTGCAGTAGCATTTACACATTTACACTGCAAAGCAAATTATAGACACGTTTTCATTTTATTTCATTTATTTATTTTTATTTCAATTTTATTTCAATTATCCTGTGATTTAATACAAGGAAAATACAATCACACCAGTCATTGACAACCTTTTCAAACACATTCACTTGGACTAACAGCTGACAAATTTAAAGCTCACATTTCATCCGTCTGTACAGAAAACCGTCCTACTGCAGCGCATGTCTGTTAAAATTCTTAATTACTGATCCTGCAGCAAAAAAAGCATGAATTCTCATTGCTCTGCTGGTGTTCCTAAACCCAGAACTGATCTGGGATCTGTACAGGGTTGGTTGGTGCTGGTTGTTATGCGCGGTGCAGATGGGTTGAGCCTCCTTTACAAGCATCAGGAGAGTCACGGCCAACCGTGGGCATCTGTTAACTCCGCCGTCTGAAATGAGAGAGAGAAACAGAAATTGGCTATACATCTCCATTAGTGTGTGTACTTCAATCTCCACCACTGTCACTTATTGTGCCATTTTCTATCTGTCAAAATCTTCACGCCTGTCAATAGATCATCTTATTCCCTTCTTTTCAGTTTTTCTGGGTTCATCTCAAACCGCATCACACTCTCTTTATCATTCACAAACTCCTTCCTTTTGCATCTTGGCTCTATTTGTGGTTATTTTCCTGTATTTGTGGTTATTTTCCAATTTTCCTGTACACTGCGGCCTGCACGGTTGCAGACTGTGTAAGGTTTTCATTAGGGTTAAGCTTGCGCATTCACAGTGTCTCTCTGGCGTGAAATCGCAATCTTGTAAATTTTCAGGTCTCCTCACATTTTTTTAGTTTGTGGCCGTTCTCTTCAAAACCCCAAACTGTTAAAAATGGTTGTTAAATTCATATATCCGGGTTATAAAAAATGTAATTGTCTGAGGCGATACCATTTGATGGTTGGATAAACTTGGAAACTGCAGGAATAGCGTATGTTTCACAATCAAAGCTACGGATCTGCAACAGAGCAACAGTTTTGTATCTATAAACATTATAGAGAAATCAGTATAAACTCGGTCTATGGGTGTGTCACTGGTTTGTTTTAATAAGTATCATCAGCTTACCAGTAATTGTAGGGTATGTTAATGCTATACGTTTAATAACAGAAACAATTCACCTAAATAATGGCATTTGTTCTACTTGTGATGCATAATGCACGTCTATTTATTATAATAGATATTTCATGAGCACTGCGGTGGTCCAAGACTTTAACCCAGTTCTTCTGTTTCTTATTGTATGAGCGTTTTAACCACTAGAGGGCACTTCCCACATACCTGCGATTAATAAAAAGTTGGGGCACCTTTCACAGGTTCATCCTTAACAGTCAAGAAAAACAAATATTGTTTTTTCCCATGTAATTCATTAAAAACTGTCCCTGCCTCCTTATTTATAGGAAAGGTGTTTTTATGGAGTTTTTATGGTCTTATTTCTGAAAGAAAAGCAGTTTTTTGTGTTATTGCATTAAACAATGCAGTATAGAGGGAAACTATAGAGGGAAACTAACTTCACTGATACCAGGGAGAGTCAAAGTGCAAACCGATTAGACCTGTGTAGTTAAAACCCTGTCGTGTGGTTCAGCATCAGACATTTCAGCATCAGACTGTAGCACAGATGAAATGAGGCGGATGGAGGAAAGGGGAGAGCGTCTGTGAGGGGGTGAGTGTTCACCAAACTTTGGATCTCACAGTAGGAGACGCGTCCTACTGGATCTCCTACTGGGTCTCCAGTGGCTTTGTTACCTAAGTCGTCATACAGGTCTGGTCGGTAACCGTGGTGATAGTGAATAATGGAGAGGACACAGCCAGGCAAACACAGAACGCTACGGGAAAAGAAAGGGAGAGAGAAATAAAGAAAGAAAAAACAGAAGGAACATTTTCGAAGACATTTAACCAAATACTTCAGTGTATAAACGTTTCACTCCCACACACTCAATAATGGAGGATGAAGATGACGGGGCGTTTACTAACATCTCTCTAGCTGATGATTCAGGTAAGACTTCTGTCCTGATGGCTGATCTGAAACCAGGAAGCCTGGTTAAAACGAAACAGCTCCAGATTTAATTTGTTTGTGTTTATTCTGGACTGTTTCACAACTTGGTGGGGTTTGTGCTCTCAGTACAGCAGTGAATGGGATGCGCTTGTGTGGAGAGACTGTCTCACACAGAGACATTATGAGTAAGTCAGTAAGTTTGAAGTAGCTGCTGTCAATAGCAGAAAAAGGAATAAAAGCTGCGTATTTAAAAAGACTCATATCTGCTCTGAACATGAGGAATGTTTGTAAATGTTTTATGTGGAACCATGTTGTATATCATGTTGTATATCATGTTGTATATCATGTTGTATATCATGGCATTGGATGCTTACTGTTTATTTGTGTGCTATATGTTTACATCGTACCACGTACATTATTTAAAGTGACACCACATTCAAAACAAACATGCCATGGTGCCGTGTTAAAAAAACACGATGCTTTTTGTAAATGTAACATTACAGTGTAAAGAATGCATATACTCTGCAGGTGCACCACATTATATAGGTTTACATTTCTGCTCACTAGGTGACGCTTTAAGTGTGTGTGTGTGTGTGTGTGTGTGTGTGTGTGAGAGAGAGACAGAAAGAGAGAGAGAGACAGAAAGAGAGAGAGACAGAAAGAGAAAGGGG
>JBAJNP010009987.1:0-17154 GCA_036877545.1 Yasuhikotakia modesta | reverse complement strand
ACACACACACACACACACACACACACACACACACACTCACACACGCCCCATAACATCCACACTTCAGGTTAGCAAAACAAAGCACAAGATGAACTTTTGTAAAAACTGCTGAAGGTCTGATATTAAATGTCTTGGTCAAAGTCCAGAATCCAGAGAAATTCTTTCTGTTTCTCTAGAGTATAAACAACAGCTTCTGGACTGAACCTTTTTGAACACACAATGAGAAACACTTCATTATCTTCAAGAATCATTATCTTGGTCATTTCTTAATAAAAAGAATCCACTTTAAACATTCTTGAAGAAGAACTTGCATAAAAAACTTTTCAGGCAGCACAAATTCAATTATCTTGCAATATTATGGTAAAGTGTGGCGCTAGCAACAGCAAGATAACAGCAAGAAACTACTAACAAACTAATAAAAATGTAATCCATGCCTAAAATTCCAAATGCTTTATATAAAATCATCTGCCAACTATGTACAAATAAATGCATTTTGTTTTATCCTACTGTCAAACTGTTAAATCCAACCAAACAATATAGTGAAAGAAAAAGAAAAATCTAATTCAAAATATAATATTTTTCTTACAATCTCTCTCACAATCTTTATAGTCTTTAAAATCTATAGCCAAAAATTTGCTTCTCCAGTAAATCTATCTAGTTTTGATGTTGGTTGGATATTGTAACTGAAAAACCAGATAAATACTAATTTAGTTTACTAATGAAATACTTTCTTCAGTGCAGGATATCAACAGGGCCCTTCACAAACCACAGGGGCTCTTTGAGAGATGCGTGTTCAAAACAATCCCCTTACAAAAGGTGTATATTGTGTGAAACATGGGTAGGCTTAGATACTCCAATTAAAAAGGTGGAAAGGCACTGAGGTTTATATTTAGACTGAGCTTAACTACCAAGGCTACTGTTGCCTCTAATGAAAGGTGTCTATCTACAGCGCTGTCTGTGTTTACTAATGTTCGCCTGTCAAAAGGTGCATAAAGGCGTCATGGTTAGATTTCACAGTTCTGTGAGGATTTTATGATCACTCTGGTGTTTAGTTTAACAAAGCTCTGCCGCAACAGCTGTGAGTTACAGACAGTTAGTGAGATGAGGGGCTACAGAAACACTCTTTACTGGTTTGGTGTCAGACTTAGGCGTCGATGGAGGGATGGGTGTGGCTATGGGAGTAGATGGTTTGGATCCGGTCAGGATCGCTGGCTGGAAGGTTCGGCGCGTGACGGTTTTAACCACTTTGGTGACCTGCGGTGAAATGTGTGACAGTTCGGGAGGCATGAGTCAGAAAAGCAGTTATAATGGAACTGTCAGCTCCTATAAAAGTCAAAAGGAAACGGGTAAATGAAAAAGCAATTCAAATGTTTTAAAAGCAAGGATGTTTCTCACAAAGCTTAGTTAATAGTCCAGAACAGTTCGAAACAAAAACTTGGCTAGAGTATTAATTTTTTATATCAATTATTTAGCAAAACAAAACAGAAAATACAATAATGCCTTTGAGGAAATGTATTTTTGTTGTCTCATTTTGTCTCTCACAAAAGAGCAATTTTGGCATTTATTTGAGCATTTCTTTAACAAAAGAAAACATTTCTGAATAGAAAAATACACAGAAGACATACAAAATAAATGCTTGTAACACTAATGGTATGTTAAAGCTGCAAGCTGTAACTTTTTCCTCTGTAACACAATCTCTGTTTGAATTAAATTGCAGTTTATTTTATGCACTTTTCATTACTTATGTTAAAGTCAAATGAAGACACACTTGTTTTTTGGTTTTCCAAAAAATCTGCCCCAACTGCTCTGGTTTAAAAATGAGCAAAAAACATGACAGATCAGTATTCAACATGATCTCCTTATCTTGTTCTGATACCAAAGAGTAAGTTTATAATGATTTATATTTTGAGTGGTCAGGTCAGATTTCGTGGTAAACGACCATCTGTACACAGAAATATGATCCGGCTACTCAATACAATATTTGAGTACTGTAGATGGTGCAATATTTGTAGCTTGTTACTACAGCAGTTAGCCAGTCAACCACAATAACAGAAACTTCACAGGCATGTGCAATTCCCTGTTTCAAACAGAGGTGGCAGTAGAGAGGCAAAAGTTATGGACAAATTTATTAATTTACTTAATTTGAACCTTATGATTCCATAATGTTTAATATATTTCTCAACTGGGAAATTAACAATGAACCGCCCTCAGTCTGCTCAACTGTCTGGCACCTGCTGGCACCTTGTCTGGGCGAGACTATGCACTAAATTAAACATTTGCCAGGTTATCTCTAATGCTTACTTGAAATTGTTAAAGATCATGAAACCAGTTTCTTTAGGAAGTAATCTAACAGAAAAACCGACTAACAGGGCAGCCAGTCAGCTGCTTTCAGTCTTGTAGACACATTCACAGGTTATATTTCCCATAATTCCCTTGACTATGAGCATGTCCCCACAGCCCTGATAGTACCACACAAACACCAACACGGTGACAGAAAGACCTATACATCTGTGCACACTGTGACTTTATTCCTGTGTGTGTTGATGTGTTTAATTCATAGCTTGTGCAGCGTGTGATTTATTGGTGAGAAACTCAGTGCAGCAGCAGAATTATATTTACCTTTCATTGTACGTCCAACCCCTACGTTTCACCGTATATGTGCACATTAGTTACAATCTGAGGCACATGCATACAGCTGGTTGTTTTGTGTGCACACTGATGTACAGTATTATAGCAGCAGAGGGCATGAAGAGGTGAAAGCTATATGCAGTGATTTCACACCCGTGCTAAGACGCCGTGTGTTGCTGAGCTTCAATGAACACAGAATAATGGTGACTGACAACAGGAGGCAAGTGCGCGTGAGAATGCCAATGTGAGGGAGAGATTTGAACTCACCTTCAAATTACTCAAATTGTCCTTTTAAAGAACAAAACAAAAGTAAAGGGCAATAAGGAAATGTGGTTTCAAAGACTACAGTGTACAATCACTGGAACAAAGCGGTACTGTATGGTGGTAAAAAAAAGCATCTCATAAGAAAGATATTTGAATATTTCATTGATATTTAATTTTTTTGAAAGTTTCACAGTCCTTCAGCTAACTGTGAATGTTTTTTAGAAGGTTCTGTAAAAGCTCTGTCAATGTTATCAAAAAAGTTATGTTAGCTGAACAGTAATGTTAGCTGAACGTTAGCTAACATTTCAGTAATGTTAGCTGGACTTTATGTAATACTATATTATATTAAAATTAATTTTCATCCTATAACCAAGAAATAGTGTTTAAACTGGACATTTAAACATTCTTAGAACTTTCAAATAATGTTTTAAACGTTTTTGTTACCCATTGGAAATGAAAAGATATACATTTCAACAAACAGAGTTTTTGTTTAGAACAAGCATTCAATGTTTTTGCATTATGAAACACTTTCAAGCCTTTTAAATTATTTACAGTCTATTTTAGGCTTGATCTGGGGTTTGGAGATCATAGTTTGTAAAGCTATTCCCAATGTGTTCTTTTATAATGTATTTATGCAAATTTACTGTTCTCCAATGTCCACCCCGTCAGCTGTGTGTTAAAAACACACAAGCCCTCGTCTGTCATGTGACTTCTTTTGTCTGACACCTAAACAGCTGACTGGTTGGAATTCAATCCAGTTTGTTCTGGAACTCTCTGACTACTGTAAAACACACCAGAAATCACTTCATTAATCGCTGAAAAAAAATACTAAATGTCAATAAATAGTGATTTCTCCATGCTAGTGCAAATCTGTACCACATAATGTAGATGCACGGAGTCATATTTTATTACATGGAGGGAAAGCTTATCTTTGTAAGTTTTTATGGTCCTGTGTTTAAGACCATCACAACAGACTGCTGGTGTCCATTTACAAGTCTAATAAATGCCATTCTAATATTGGCACAATATGAAAACAGCAATAGAATTCAATACTTCAGTTGTAAGCATGGCTACCTTGGTCTCTGTGCGGCGTGTGGTTCCATCTTCAGAGGTAACCACGGAAACATGAGAGGTGGGTGTGCCAGGGTCCTCCTCTATGGTTACCGTCTCCTCCACAACCTCCTGCGGTTCCTGCATCATGGCCAGTGATGTCTGGTTACTGGGGCTCTGCTCCTGTGGGATAAAGAAGGGGCAAAGGTTAAAGGTCAGAGGTCATTGACATGAGACGAGACTTCTGGGATTATTTCTGAAGTCGAACATTTGGGAGCTTTAAATAAAGGAAGGGAGGACAGTTTTTCTTTTATCTCGATCCTGAAAACTTAAAACAGGTAAACAACAGTTTAAAATTACATCAAGAGAACTTGTAAGAAAACAATTATAGATTGTCAGGAAAATTAGTTGAGTTTGTGCTACACGACCAAGCTGACATGAAAATGTACCACACAGAAAGCAGAGAACAACATGATGAAATTTGTCTGAAGGGCTGCAGCCACTGTTTCAGGTACACAAATAATTGATCAGAGATGGAATAGAGATGGAAGCTGTGCTGGTTTGACTTTTTACCAGATGGAAAATAGCAGCCCGGGGTCATTGTCAAGATGGCTGCCAAATGGACTGACTCGTCTTAAAGAGACTTACATTATATCTTGTCACAATGTTACTGAGCTACTGAGTCTTCATGATATTAGAAAAGACTGCCACACATCTAAAAGATGAAGAACCCTTGTGAGGCAAGATGTTATTAACTAAAGATGAAGGACAAATGGAGCAATAGATAGAGGAGGCTAACAAACACAAAACCAACGAACACAAAAATGTCAGATGCACCTTCATGTGTAAATATGAAGATGGGTCAACAGTTAATCACTTTAACACAAAACATTTAACAGGTTTAAAATACAATGAGTACTCAGGGTGCAATAAGCCTGTGTGTGTGTCTGTTGGCAGCAACACAGGAATGATGCCAGAGGTAGCTGTTTGTATTCCATCCATCTCTAAACACATTAACGAATGGGCATTTCTCATTGATTAGCACAGCGGAAGGCTTCAAAAGTCTGTGTGAGGCCAAATTGATCCGCAGCCCGTCTCGCTAATCACTGACTTCTAGCCTTTTATGTTTGTCTAGCTAACAGGCAACAATCTGTTGGCTACCATTCTCTCAAAGTTCTTTCCAAGTTAGCAAAACATTCTCGCAGTAACGTTAGTACAACTTTTATAATGGTACAAATTTAAAAAACGTTGCTCTTAAGTTGTGTGTGGAATGTTTTGGAAACATTACAGAATAAAATATACTTGCATAATGTTTCTATAACCAAGCAACAATAAATTATTAATGTTTTTAATATGTTGTTTTTTAATGTGTTGCTTCATGGGAAAATAAAACTGTTAGCTGGGGATATCGTTTCCAGGCTGGTAGCCGCCATGTCTTGCCTTCCAACCTCAGAACTACATTCTTTTAAAAGAAACTGAAGTCATGAGAAACTTTATTACGGAGTCATTTATATTTAATTGTTAGAATAAAAGTTTCTTTAAAGCTGAAAAGGGTCAGTGTTCTGGAATTGATGGAACTTCTGAGTGAAGAAGAAAAACATGTAAAGTGGCTTATGTGAAGTATCTCACTTCTTAAAGTTGAGTGGCATATGGATTACTCAAGCATACCACACAGAAACAAAGCTTTGATTAACTTTCTGACAACCCATAGGCAGCCTTGAGCAGAATTCAAAATGAGAAAGTAATGAGCGATTTCTAAAGAGCCTATTAGTACCCCTGTGAAAGCAGAGATAAATATGCCTCTTTCAGCAATCATGAATTCCAATTTGAAAATGGTGGCATAACATGAATAATGGACACCGAATGTCTTCATTTCTAATGCAAAATGACATTATCTATGTTAATAAGAACAGAAACTTGGTCTTGATTCTGCCCATTTGTGAGAGACGTTTTCAGTATTTGCATCTAACGCTCTCGTTTATGAATTACAACAAATATTTTGCAATATTTTGTTCTCTGTGACAGATAAAAATGAGCTTATTTACAGTGTATGACGCATAGTTCATACGAAAATAAAAATATTACTGAAGCTCTGAAAATAATTAACTATGCTAAAAAATGTACATGTTATAGTTTTCATACATTTATACATATGGAAAATTACAATTTAAAAATTCTACTAGGAAAATTTTAAATATGTTAAAAATGCAAACATGCTGTATAGAAACAGAGAAGGAGGCAAAATCTCTTGGACATCCCAGTAGATCTTACTGGTTAAATTATCATGAAGAAAAGGTTAAACCAAACCACACAGACACTGAACTAAAAAACTCTGCATGAACTAGCAGAAGGATTCTCATGGGAGACCAGCTACAGAGACCAGCTGTCACTGTACAGGAGATACAGGGTTCAGAAGAGCTTCAGTCAGAGAGGAAAATAAGGTTCATGATGCTAAAGAGGAGTAAATTACAGGAAGACTTCTCCATAACATCCAAACTAAAAAAGCATCTAATATCAAAATCCAGTAAAATTTGTCATTATCTCTACTTTTATTCTTTTTCCTAGTACAATTCACATCTTAATGTCCTCATTTTCTGAAAATGTACCCAAAATGCAATTTGTCTTTTTCTACTTTGATTTAAAAAAAGTGACAATGGATCATAACTAAATTTACTTTAAAAATGTATCACACAATCTTTAAAAATATGGTTATTCATATTTTAAGTAATTTTGCTGCTTGGGTAAATTTATCTCATTTCAAAGACATTCATAAATTGATTTTCTCATAGATTTTTGGCAGAACGTTCATCTGAAACTGGCCATTTTCTGAAAATTAAAATCCTTTTTTAAAAACTACTTCAGTCACACTTTCAGTTTTCCACATTTAAACATGTTGGCCAGCAAAGAGTTCTGGTGCTGAAACAAACTGAGCCCTTTATAAAAATATATACAAGAAGCAGAACCGAGATCAGTGGGAGACCTCAGTTCTGAAGCAAAATATCATTTCTTTCCACAACAAAACAAAGGCCTGACCATGACATCAGAGCCATCCAGGAAACACACAGGATGTAAATTAATGTTCACCAGCCATATAAAGTTTGTTTTCCCAGTGAAAACACCCTAATTGGACTTTAAATGATGGGGCATAAACCAAGAAACCCCCTCCAGCAATGATGAGCTCATTTTCCATGCAAACAAGCCCTCAGTAAGCCAGACAGGGATCTGGTACGGCCTGAAGGCAGGACAGGAATTTCACTCTGATCCGAGCATCGTTCAGTGGGGTCTTCATCACGGATGATCCGCTCCGCATGGGGGAAAATCTGCTACTGCAGATACCGGCTTTGCCTCCATGACAACTATTACGCAGATGAACTCCTGAACCCAGCGCTGTGTTCATGTGTGTGTGTGTGCTTGCATTGCGTGCCTCACAGGATTGTAAGGACTTTATGGGTAAGCCACAGGGTTCTGAAAATGAGCCTTTTGCACTGTGTTTTTTCACACGTTCTAATTTTAGCAGGAACGGAACACCCAATCTTTTCAGAGAAAGACAGTTAATTGCAATAATTATGCATATTTGGTACGTATTTAATGTGTTAATCACAATTTTTTTATTTGACACTTTATCTTCAGCACAATAGTTCTGCATATAGAAAATCCTTTTGAGAGTTCAAGCGCTCAAGTGCTGAGCGCAAACTCAAAGCTGTGAAAAGTGGTTGGGTGAACCGCGGGGCTCTTTTGAGGGTGTTCCTTAGCAACGGTCCAAGGAATGAAGACTAACAAAGGACATTGTTAAGGAAACAAGTTAAAGAAAACAGCAAACGGACCTTATGCACATAGTTCACTTGGAGTTTTCCACACAAAAAAACGCTGAGGCCAATTCATGGGTGCAATATCAAATTTCAAACCCTCAATAATCTTGTTGTTGATGTGAATTTGCACATAATTAAGGGGTTTGGTAATTGCACAGCGTGGTTCTTGCTAAAAAAAGTCAGCTGGGTTTTAATTTCATCTGTTTTTCCTGGTAAGGAGCGATGAGAAGGTATGCGAGATAAGTGTCTGTCCTCCACAATGGCAAATTGAGACAGAGCGGAGGGAGATAAGGTGAGACGCATCAAACAGGGAAGATTGAATGAAAAAACGATTGGCAATTAAAACGCTTTTGAATAACAGAGATGCTCAGGTGGTTATCGTGTTTCTGATTCACACTGGATAAAGCAGCAGAAAGCCCCTGAAGACCACCCGTGTGCACAGCCTCACACCTCAAAACCAACAACCGCCCGATACGCTTCTGTTTTTGCTAACAGGCTCCAGTTGTGTTGGTGTGAACAAACATTACGTTCCTCTTTTAGATGCAAAGTCTGTGAATATAAAATGTGTAGATTAGCAACTAGATTAATGCAAATAATGTAAATAAAAACCTGAGAGGAAATGACAAACTATGGCTGTGTTCAGAATGACATAACACCATACTACTTTTACTAACATACTATTTCACACACTATTCAGAGACATCAGCAGGCAGTATACAAAATATTGCATGCATACTGTGTGGTATTTAGCAGACAGAAAGTTAGTATTCTATTTTGAATACAGCCATTGCTCTGAATACAAAGTTGATTTTCATTTAATTAATTTGTCTCTAATAAAATCTCAGAACATTTACATTTATCTACCATTCATTTAACAGATGCTTTAATCCAAAGCATTCAACATTTTGCCATAAGAACCAACAAGCCTCATCTACAAACTAGAACAGTTTGCATAGGGAAGAAAACATTATCATTTAAGTTAATATCACTCTCTGAGAAGGTCAGGAGGATACAGAGAGGATTAATTTCTGCGCCTCCAATTTGTTCATTGCCATGCGTCACCGGGGCTGCAGTCTCTCTCTCAGATGTACTGACTCAGGCAAACAGGATTTCAGTCAGAGCTCACGGCAGCAATCATCAGTAAGATCTCACACAATTAATCCCTCTGCCGAGAATGTTTGTGTAACCCTGGGTCATAAACATTTCCCATCAGCCCACTGCCTTACTAGCATCTGTCTTCATGACCAAGAGTCACACCGCGTCCGAGATGTGACAGCAAGCGGGAATTAGCTTCCATTTTACTGTGCTGTACTTGTGGAAAATTGAGAAAATAAATCAGAGAATTTATAAAACAACTAAGAGGAAGAGACGCATATGTCTTCTGCACGGCTGCTGGGGAACACAGAAGTGAAATGAAGGGTTAGCGAATGGAGGCGACGCAACAGATTTGTTCTGAAACCTTGTAAGGCATTGTCTCCAGCTAAGAATTTTAGGTTGTAAGTTTCCCTAATGTTTCCAATGTTTCCCTAATGTTTCCAAGTATTATCTTGATAGTTTTGCATATGCTAAGATTTTTTTTTAACGTAAAATAATTGCATTAACAATATTGCCTGGTTATAAGAACATTAATCAAAATTTTCAATTTATTTAAAATAATAAACTTAATATAAAAAGTAACTTTTCAAAACATTCCAAATTAAAAATACCTGACAATTATAAAAACGTTTTGCTAATGTTACTACAACAATGTTTTTTGATAGCTTGGAGAATGATTAGAAAATTATGCACTCCAGATGCAATCATACATGCAACCTACTTTAGGAAATCCCAGAATGCACTGGGGCAAGCTCAGTAAAAAAATTTAATCCAAGATAAATGTAATGCTGATTATAAATACTTAAAAAAAGTATTAAAATTGTTCAGCATACATGCAATACTATAGTCTTTCTGTAAAGCACTTTTGTGAACACTACTTCATAAAGTTGCTAAAGAAATAAAGCTTGGCTACTTACTAATTAAAAATTGATTGTTGTTGTGTCTCCTAAAGGCATTGTGTGAGACTTTATGTGTGACTCTGAAAGTATCTACTTATGTAGACCGCTTTAAATCTGCCACTTATTTGGTTTCATTTATTTCTGCAGGAATAAAACAGCAAGACAGCTCACAGGGTTTGGAACAGATCTTATGAGTGGTGGCAGTCCAGCTCCTGTCAGTCTCACGGGGGCAAGAGAGCATAAGAAGCCCTCAGTCTGACAACTGAGCCAAGTGTGGTCCACTCAAGAGCAGCTCTGGTTCAGCCAGGCCTGAGCCAACGGATGGCGCTACTAATGGGGCAGAATGACGCAGAAAAGAGGAAGGAGGGGGCGGCTTGCGGCATTCCACCGAGAGCCGCGCGTAACGGATGGTCAAACTCGTTTAGGGACGAGGGTTGGTGGATAGGCTTAACTAAATAAAGGGATGGAAGAACAGGGGATAAAAGAGAAAAGGCGACACAGAGAAGCTAGCAGCCTGTATTGGCTTTGCTAATCTTTTTGTCCACATGACTGATCTAGTGCCAGATCTCCATCCTGTCATCTTTCCCGAATGTCATTTGAAGCGTTCCTTACTCTTCAGCCGCATCCGTTTCTTTAACAACAGCTCCTGCTTTCTGCCACCCCTGACCAGCCCTTTTGTTCTTTTATTTAAAGTCTAGACAAAAAGACAAACGAAAACGGTGAGGGATCAGGACAAACCTCAAAAGCCAAAGCCAATCTCTCTCCTTCTGAAACAAACAACAAAAAATAATATTTAGTGAAGCAACTTTTCGCCCTGTGCAGGTTTTCAGGCTTTGTTTGAGTAATGAATAAAAACACAATCTACGACTACATTTACCCCCCATGAGTGCAGCTAGTGAAAAATATTTTTGTGAAAGTTATTTTGAACATCTGGAATGAATTAGTCGCGTTTCCAAGTTACACCCTAGTGAAAGATTTCTGGCACTCAGTGGCTTACAGTGGGGCCTTAAAAACACTCGACAGCACTCACACTCTTACACATATAATTCAGCTTACGGTCACCGATCCCTCTCTGGAAAGCCACCCTGAACGCACAATTAGCGTGTATATCGCCTCTTTTTGGCTGAATAAAACAGTAAAGATGAAGCAACGGGCAACAAAATCCACAAACAAAAGAACCCAACCCTTACAATGCTATGACAACAAATACAGGAGTTTGTTTTAGGTAAAACCTGTGAAAACAAGTGGGCTGGGGTATGATGATGGCCTTGCAGTAGAGTTGTTTGTTTGAACAGAGGGTGAGAAAAGAGAGACAGCAAGAGCGAGAGGGAGAGAGGGGGAGAGAGGGAGAGGAAGAGAAAGAGAGAGAGCATAGTGAATGCATACAGAAAGCATAGAATGCATAGTGAAACTGTGAGCTGTTTGTTTAAATTGAGGGTTCCAAAAAAAGAGGAGAGAAAGAGAGAGAGAGAGAGAGAGAGAGAGACAAAGAGAGAGAGAGAGAGAGAGAGAGAGAGAGAGAGAAAGAGAGAGAGAGAACGAGGGAGAGATGAACAGTAGCACTGCATGAAGTAGATGAAGTAACTTTAGGCTGTTGCTATCCAGGGATTTTGGAGGTCAAAGGTCCACATGCACACACATCAACACCACACTACAAATACTGTTTTCTGGCTCTGATTCAGCAATGTGTTCTCCAGGGAGAGGCGCTCGGAGCTTCTGCCAAGAACCAGTTCACGCGGGGTCTCCGGGCTGCGGCCACGGGCAGGGCAGGAAAGACATGTGTTTGACTTCCTCCTGTCACTGCTCCGACTCTCCCCACAGCAGCTCTGACTCCTGCTGTCCTGTTTGCCGCCTCAGTCACTGAAGGTCCAGCTGTTAACAGATCACATATCGGCCGCCTCTGAAATACAACACTGCAATACAGACCCTCTGAAGGGCAGGATAGCTGGCAGCGAGGCTCAATGGGACGTCTTTACAAATTTGTAGGATGACTGAATGCTCTGTTCTCACTTTCCGTCTATGTATAAAATACCAAAATGGTTCTAAAGGTTCTAGAACCACAGAACTCTTTGAATGACCATATAGCACCATGTATATACTGAAATTATTCCAAGAATATATTTATACAACCATAAATCTATAGAATATTCTTAAATCAATAAGTCCAAGAACACCATAAATCTAAACATATCCACAAAACCACAGCAGAGTCTTGATAAGTTTGTGACAGAAGTGGCAAAATGAGTCACAATGAGAAATTTTTCCAAAATGAGTTCTTGTTATTTTTACATTCTCTATTAATAAACCTGACAAATGATGTATGATTTGTTGAAACTGGACAAAAAATAAACCAGCTACACTACACCTCTAAAGCACCAGACATAGAGAAGCAGAAAAAACTGCAATTTTTCATAGATTATTAAAACAAAGGAACGACTTAAACACCTCTCAGAAAAGTAAACACAGATTATTAGATGTTTAACTGCTGTTTAGAGTATTGAGATCGCTAGACCAGAGTTTAATGAACTCAAATTAGACCAAAATGGACATTTTTCACTATTTTGCCTGTAGCTCATAATTAGCCTGAACTCATTCCGACTCATTTTTCCACCACAGGTCACATTTTACATTTGAATTGTTGTATTTTTTGTATTTTATTTCAAAGGACGAATGAATTACCTAATCTAACCCATCAATCTAACCACATCATTATCAGAAGGGCCATATCTTTATCTCATCTCAAAGTTCAGCCAATCAGACGTGATTAAATCAGTGATAGACTTCATGATTTTGTGTGTGTGTGTGATGCAGCTCAAACACATTTCAGGAAAAGGAAGCGCTGGCTGTCATGGAAACATTTGCTGATTTACAGCACAGCTTATACTGTGCTTTAAGATAAAGACTGTGCAGTATATCTAGTAATATAAGGTGTAATGCATGACAGACAGACACACAAACACACACACACACACACACACACACAAGCTCAATGCAATCTATTCTGCTCTGCCTTGGTAATGTGAAATCTGAGCATTAGTTGTTCAAGATTCCATATGCATCCCATTCATAATACACCAATACCATTCAAGACTCCTTCAAGAGTCTATATACATTCCATACAATGACCGACAGCAATAGCCATATGTGCACTCACCATCCATCTTAAGGCTTAAACATTACTCAAACAGGTCATGAATCCCTCAACACCTAAAGTTCACTTCATAAATACTGAAAGAGGCTACACGTTAAGTAATGCGATGCAGAGCTGCGTTGCGAGCGCATGCGGCGCTTGGCTGGAGCGCTCGAGAAAGGCGTCTGTGAGATCGACCAACCATCTGCATGTTGCAGCATCACGGAGACGGACTGTGAAATGGAGGAGCCAGACGTTCCATTAGAAACCCTCTTGGTCATGTCTGTGGAGGCCGTAGAGATGCTCTGACTGTTCATACCCATCTGTAAGTAATATTCTCACAGGATCCATACGAGCCCTAAAAGCACAAACTACATAAAGAAACTGGATCTGATCCTTTGGGTTTTGAAGGCAGTGGTAAGGAAAAACTCAACATCTACTAGCAGATTTTACACATACACACTATTTACACACTATACACACTGCAAGAATAGTTGTAATATTCAATCTATGTAATATACATACTGTATATATGTGTGTATGTATGTGTAAAATATGTATAATATACATACATAATATACACATATACATACTGTACATATATATCCATAAATGTATATACATACACACATACACGCATGCATGCATGCGTATGTATATATGAATATGTGCATGTATTTATGTTTTCATGTTACATATATTGAGAACAACAATTGTCCTTGCGCTCCTATATTATAATAAAGTCTTCTCAGCTCAACAATCAATCTTGCTGAACTGCACGCGTTTGTCAGCGCTGTATAGGTCCATAAATCAACACACAATTGCCACAAACAAAGCTCATACTTTAAGTGGGTTATATAGTGTCAATCAAATAGAGAGAATGAAGCATGGAGACGGATGAAAACAAGGGTGTGATACCAAACGAGAGACAGCAATATACACTGAGATAAAGAGAGTGATGCTGGGCCGTCATTACTCCTAATGTATTCCAGCCCACTGCCATTCAATTTGAGCGGCCCACTACGAAGGTGTGTTTGATTAGAGGCAGATTGGATTTTGATTTCTGGAATATTGCCTCCTAATTGCCTGTTTAGATTTCTAATCATAGATTAATGGCACACAACAAAAGAGCTGGTGCTAATAAACCAATAGCTGAAGCGTGGCTAATTCATTCCCTCTACTCCGTTATGAAGGAAGAGTGCTTCTCCATTAGGCTAAAACAAAGGGTATTATTGCGCCTGCCTCACGTTTATAACAATCCACCAGCAGCCGTTGACTGTCGCACCATCCGTGACCTGTACAACACGCTCTGTATGAAAGCATCGCTAGATTTACCTTCAAAACAAATCAACGTTTTAGTCTCAGCTCACAGGGTCATACAACTACTTCCATGTACTTGCAGAGAAACACTTTAAACCTCTAAATGAAGCTGAGGTAAGGGAGGAATTTCATGCTGGTGGACTGGTTGCAAGCTCTGAATATCTCATGGAGCTTTGAGCAGCGACGCTTCTACTCAGACTGCCGGTCATGTAGTATTCATGCATCTGGCTGGTTCACTTCCTCACATGCCCGGAGTTTGAACTGCCTCGGGGGAGGAGAGGACCAGGGCATGCCACTGACTGGAATGAAATATGGACCATCTTTCTTTGAGGTTACTTTGAGATTTTTCTGGCTCTTTCTTCTGAACTCCTGCTAAAGAGTTTTTTTTATGCCACACTCACTTATTATGTAAACAATGGAATGCAAGTGCTGTCTTACTCCTGTAAGACCTTCCTTTGTGTTTATACTCTCGTCAGCCCATTTAGCATGGTAAGAAAATGTAAATATTGTGATTGCTAAACCGCTAAATACATTCAGGCAGGCAATGAATGCAAGCAAATTAGTCTATTTATAGGAACAGACTTATTGGAACACCAAAAGTCATTATCTGGTGTTCCAATAAGTGGGAGATCTCCAGCAGATATCTTATCCGCCCACAGCTGGTCTGATATCAAACCCTCATTAGTGCAAGAAGTGGCAGTACTGAGTGCACCAGGAAAAATGGCTTGTTTGTGTCTTCCAATGTGTCTGTGTGTGAATCTGTTTGTGTGTCTCGTCCAGAGAGATCCAGCACACGCACTCAATCTAATTACAGCTGGATTCCTGGAAGTGTGACCCAAACAGCCCAGCCATACAGCTGCCAAAACAGTTTAGTTTCACTTCAACGCCTCTCCTTTAGATTGGCCAAAATACAAGACGTCCAGCAACCGACTATCCCCTCAGGAAAGACACCAAAGAGCAGCTTTGACAGGAGTCCCCGCTAACAATTTTAGGTTAAAAGAACGTTTCCATTTTCATTAACAAAAACGTCAATGTTATTTTGAATGTTCTAATGTTCAAAACCAACTAAAACATTTAACACAAGGTTCAAAACTGCTTAAATGTTTACTGTAAATAATTAGTGATATTCAAACATTTTAAATTGTAACTTTTTTAAAACATTCCACTAAAAACTTAAGAACAATGGTTTTGATATGCGATATACAACCCACAAAAAAGCTTTACTTATGTTACTGCAAGAACGTTTAGAGAACGTTTTCAACCAACATTCTGAGAACATTCCCATCATTGTAACGCCACCACCAATAAAATGACCACCACACAACACCAAGACAGCCAACGGAGGGTGAGTATATAGTCACACATATATAGAGTTTTAGCATAAATACAGAAGACACTGAGTATTGTATCAGTACAGGAAGGAAATCCAAAGAATCTCTTAAGACTTCCTGTCCCAACTGCCTGGAATTCAGCTCCAGCCCTGCCCTACAGGAAATGAGCTTATCTCGGAGTAATGAGAGTGTAAATCGACAGAATGACTCAATATAGGATAGTCACAACAAACATTTGAACCATAATAAGCAGTGGCTAGGCTGGCATCTACAGTCACGGAGAAATCTGATCACGTGACTGACAAATTAAGGAAGGGTGGTTGAAGATTTTAGTCATTAGTAATGTAACGGAGGCGTGACATGAGTTTACAGAGCGGATATGATGTAACTGCTGTAGTTTTTAAATAGAGAATGAGGTAAGAGCTGGTTAATCTGTTACTGTAATCTGTTACTGTAATTAAAGGGCCGGTACGCCACAAAATTCCAAACTGATCTAAGCAGAACTGTGGAAAACATCAATGTAGGCATATACATCTAAAATATTAATTTAACATATAAATAAATATCATCAAATAAAAGCTGTGTGGATAAAACAAGAGTGTCAACAAACACAATGTCACAAAAAAATCCTGTCACAATTTTCTCACCCTCATATTGGTTTAAAATCACCATGGTGTTCTTTCTGATGTAAAAGATGATTTTTGTGGCTGCTCCTTTTTTATATAATGGAAGTGACTGGGGAACAAAAAAGGTGACAGAAATGACACAATAGCAAATAAAAAAACAACAACAAAAGTAAATCAAACATGGCACCTTTAGAAGTAACACATTACTGTGGGCTTATTGTTTTATTGTTGGTTTGATGTCAGTGAGATTTGCTCATTTGAAACTCAAGGACACATCATTTGATGTCAATGAGATCAAACTCGTGTGAGGTGTCTTAAGGAAACATTCTTGATTTGTGATATGTAGCGAAGGTCAAAAATGTCAGAGAATAGAACAGTACATTTCGTTTTATCACATGGCTTCAGAAAAACCTGAAAAATAGTGCACAAAATTGTTTTTTGTTCCTCAGTCTTTCTCATTATATGAAAAAACACTACATTTGTTCCAGTCAGTTTTTTGTTTTCCAGTAAGAAACAAAGTCAAAGAGAAGGACAAGAGGGTGAGTAAATTATGACAGAATTTTCATTTTTGGGTGAACTATTCCTTTAACCCGAACGGGCTGGAGTCCAAATTAAAGCTGCCAATCCAATCTATGTGCAAATCAGGTTTGGGATCCGCTCTCAGATTTGAAATGTTCACTCACAGGTGAGAGCCCACACAATTCTGACCTCCCTCTCAGACGTTTGTCTTCTCTGGACACTCACACAGCCTCAAGTGCTGAACAGAATATAAAAAGAATGGCAGAGAAGAAAGGGCAAGAGAGGTCAACGTAGAGAAGGTTTCTGTAAGGCTGTTGACCGGTGGAGCACTTCAAAACCGTTTCACTCAGCTCTTCTCGCCCTGTCTGACAGTAACACAGTCCCAAATCAAAGAAAAGCTGAGGAAGAACTTCCTTGTCCACTAACTTCTTGTTGCATTGTTTCTCTCAAACTCTCTGTTGCAACACAATAAACGTAAACCTG
>JBAJNP010009986.1:0-17155 GCA_036877545.1 Yasuhikotakia modesta | reverse complement strand
GCTCTGAAAAAGTTGAGGAAATGGAAGAAGAGCCAGGAATGTGTGTCTTCAGATTCAGAAGCAAGCAACTGGAGAAAGACTCTTGGCATCAGAAGCAAATCTCTGGACCGGGCCAGGGGGCAACAGAAAAACACAACCCTGGAGCCAGGGTCCAGCTCAACTGGATGCATCAGTCAGACTCAGGATGTGATGGAAATGATATTCAAAGAACTTCAGGGAATCAGTCAGATCGAGTCTGAGCTCTCAGAACTGCGAGGGCATGTCAACGCCCTCAAAAGCTCCATCGATGAGATCTCCAGCAGCGTGGAGGTGGTCCAGAGCGAAATCGAGCAGCTGCGCTCAGGATTCGTCCAGTCCAGGCGTGAGACTCGAGACATCCACGACTACATCAAACATATTAGTCAACAGACCAACAAAACAACCCTGAGATTTGTAAATGTGCCTGAGGAGAAGTATGAAAAAACTGAAGAGCTTATTTATCAAATTCTGAAGGAGAAAATGGGTTTCACTGATGCATGCAAGACATTTAAAATTGAACTCGCCCATCGGTTAGGGCAACAAAGAGAATGTTATAATGCTAAACCTCGACCCATTATAGTTATATTTTCAAGCCCACAAGACAGGGATTTAGTTTTGAAAAAATGCTATAAACTAAAAGGAACAGGCATATCAATCTCAACTGACAGTCTAGCACATGATTCAAAAGAAAGGAAGGACAAGGCGATGACTTCTTCTCAGACATATGAGAGCATGGACATCAAAGTTTCTGCTAAAGACAAAACTGAAAGTGATGACTGGGACTCCATGGAAAGTGACAAAGAGCTGGATGAATTAAATAAGAACAAATATGCAATTGTGTCCAAACCACCACAGAAAACCAAATCAGACAAGAAAAAATCCCACAATCACCGGCGGCTGGTCGATGACACCCCATACTCCGTGCACTACGTGGACACTGCAGCCTATGATGACCCAGGCAAGCAGAGCAAGTCCTGCTGCTCTGACGTCACATCTGGATGGCTTTCTCAGAGCGACTACTCCACTCCCAAACTCAGTCGCTCTGAATCTGACTGTTCTAAACTGTGTCAGTCATACTCTGAGGACTTCTCAGAGAGACAGTACTTCACTAGAGTCAACGGCTGCTCCCTGCTGTCCTCGTCAGATCAGGAGCTGTGGCAGAGGAAGCAGGAGGACATGGCCTCCTCCTGGTACGACAGTCCTTCCAGTCAAACTCTGAGCCAAGAGAGAAGGTATGTGGAACATAATGAAGCAGAAACCACTGAGACCGTTGACAGTGGCGTCAGTAATGGTATGGTTTGTATATCAGGGGACAGGAGCCATTACAGTGGCTCTCAGCTGTCTCTGCAGGGTGACCTCTCACCATGGAAAGACTGGCATCATCTTGAACAAGGTGCTGATTCAGGTTTAGATGCTTCCACTGAACAGAACATAATCTCTGAGATCAGCAGCCCGTTTTACCCTGCAGCCAACCCAGGGTTTCCTGAGAAAATTACAAAATGCCTTGAGGTTGATTTGCAGTTTGAAGGTGAGACCTTTTTTACTCTAGACAGCACTCCTGAGACCGGCCAAGACCAAGATATAGATGTAGAGCACGAGTTTGTTCTAGAACCTGAGCTAGAGCTAGAACCAGAACAAGAACCAGAACCTGAGCCTGAACCAGAACAAATACCACAGCCAGAACCTGAACCAGAGCCAGAGGTTGTAAGTGAACCCATACCACAACCAGTACCTATGCCTGTGGCTGAACCACAACCAGAAAAAAAGCAGAAGACCAAGCAGGTCACAGCCAAACCAGAATCAGCTCCACAGACTCTAAAACGACAAGAGGTTAATGTCAGTCACTTCCAGCAGAACCAGAAGTCCTCAGCCATGTACCGTAGCCAGAGTGAGATCAGAAATGAGAAAGTGGAGGAGGTCCCAAAATCCTGGAGCAGCAGACTTAGCATAGATCTCAATGAAAAAACCTTCAGCTTTGGAGGGTTTGGATCCACCCTAC
The DNA here is from genome assembly GCA_036877545.1 of Yasuhikotakia modesta. NCBI lineage: Eukaryota > Metazoa > Chordata > Actinopteri > Cypriniformes > Botiidae > Yasuhikotakia > Yasuhikotakia modesta. The sequence continues at coordinate 15,138 of JBAJNP010009986.1, read as the reverse complement.
AAAGAGCTAAGTCAGCTTTAGATTTTGTGTGGAACAAAGGTTCCCAAAGCACCAGCGCCCCTGCTGAAGAACCGAGCAACACCAATGTCATGGGCAAGTTAAGAACAGGGTCCCAGTCTACAGCCATCAGCTCAAGCACAACTATTGACTCTGACGTTTGCACTGAACCTTTTCATTACAAGGCAGAGGAGGAAAAACATGCTGCTAAACAGCCTGTGGACAATGAGACACATTATGTGGAGGTGATGGAGCAAGTGCTAGCTAACCTGGAGAACAGAACAAATGGTAACAAGGCTGAGGGACAGTATCAGGAGGAGGAGTGTGAGGTCTCACAAGAATATGACATCTCTCAAGAGGGAAACCCTGTGCTGGAATATGACTGCAGCCTGGATGAAGAATACGATGAGGAGTACAGCGAAGACTATGATGATAACCCCCTGACTGAGGATACAGCAGAGTATGAAATGAGTATGGTGGAGTATGTTGAAGATCTTGAAGAACAGGAAGCAGAACCTGAGGAGCGGGAGGAGGACAAAGAGGAGGAAAAGGAGATCCAAGAGACCACAGAAACAAAGGGAACAGACAAGGTGCAAGAGACGGTGGAACAAGAAGATGAGAACAGAAATGTTACAGAGGTTCCTGTGCACGAAGTTCCTCAGAAGAAAAGACCACGGCCCACCTTTAAAGAAGCAGCACTGAGGGCCTACAGAAAACAGATGGCTGAACTAGAGCAGCAGATCCTGGCGGGAGGTCAGAGTTCCAGTTATCTCACACACTTCTATGTGAACTGTAAATACATGCAACACTGTGTGTGTTTGTTTGTTTGTATGTGGTTGTGTGTGTGTGTGTGTGTGTGTGTGTGTGTGGTTGTGTGTGTGTGTGTGTGTGTGGTTGTGTGTGGTTGTGTGTGTCTGTGTGGTTGTGTGTATGTGTGTGTGTGTGTGGTTGTGTGTGTGTATGTGTGTGTGTGTCTGTGTGGTTGTGTGTGGGTGTAATTATTGGAATAATTGGAGTTTAATTGAAAATGCACTTCACCTTGTGAATCTAATTATTCATGTCATCAATGATTCTATTTTATGCCCGATTATTTATGTTGGGAAAACTATTAAATAAAAGCAAACGTTTACCAGGTTCAGTTTACCAGGTTCAGTTTACCAGGTTCAGTTTACCAGGTTCAGTTTACCAGGTTAAGCTTCTGAAATGCAAGTGAATTAAACCTGCTGAGTGTCAGACGTTAGAATGTCAGATGTTAGAAATGAACGGGCTGTGAATCATCTGTGTGCAGAAACCTTCAGTTTTCAGCTTTCTGTACAGTGGTTTAGGAAACAGGATTTTCCACCTAGTCTTGTTCACACTGAAAGCACTCTTGACCTACATGTGAAAATCACAGTAGCTGAGAGCTGCTGCGGTTCTGTTCAGCTGTGGGGGAATCTTACATGTGTTCTTCAGGGTTTGTGCTGTTTACAGTTCATGCTGTGTTTAAAATGTTTTATTGTTTAACATAGATCTGACCATGAAACAGGTTCACGCTCAACAGATGTTTAATCTGTAGCAGTACAGGAGCTTAAAACTGTTCAGGTTACACAGACACATATGACAGGAATTTAGATTTGATTTCAGCAACAGGAAGAATCATGTGACATCACCTGTCAAGAACAATAGAAATGACATTATTCTCAATAATCGGATTAATCTATCTCACATTAAATCTCTCTCACATTACTAAGATAAAGTAACAAATAAATTAAACAGCCTCGTTTTAATTTAACATTTTATATTTTGAATATTATATTTTAATGCAATTTTTCTGCATTAAAGTTTTTTGAGTACAGTGACTGTATTACATTAATTAAAATATAATAAATTCATTTTCTGCATTTTAATGAAATGTGATTTGTGCATGTTGTTGTGATATTGTGAGGTATAATTGTGATACTGTGAGGTATAATTGTGATACTGTGAGGTGTAATTGTGATACTGTGAGATGTAATTGTGATACTGTGAGATATAATTGTGATACTGTGAGGTATAATTGTGATACTGTGAGTTATAATGCATATGAAGGAAATATTTCACTGAAATATAGCAGAAAGCTGCTTGTTCTGCACAGAAGTTGAGTATTTAACACCTTGTTCTCACACAGACAGTTTGAGCTCAGCTCAGTGTGTCTGGTTGTCTAATAACAGAATCAGCATCTCAAGATTTACTTACATTCAAAACATTCCGTTTTTTAACATTCAGTAGACGGGAGAGAATTTCTTCATGGTCTGAACACAACAGTAGTGGCAATCATTGTCACAATCATTGTCATCTGCACTTGATTAAACAGCCTGATTTAAAGTCAGCACAGCCGTTTCCTGCAGCCACTCGATTATTGACTCCTGCGTCTATCTGAAGTCTCAGTCACTGTTATGATCCACATGGTCCAGTGACCTGTGCAGAACTGTGTGTGTGTGTGTGATTACAGTGACAGATTTCACAGATGAGCTGTGCTGGCACTATTTGTTTGGCTCCATTAAGCACAAGTCATTATAAGTGTGTGCAGTTATTTATAGATAGAGAGTCAATATGTTATTTCTAATGTTCTGTCTTTCTTCTCTCCTGCAGACAGCAGTGTTCTGGATACAGAGGTCTTCATCTTTTCTTATGTGTTTTTGTGTGTCTGTCCATTACCATATGTTTATTTAAATGTTTTTCAGTGTTATTTAACAGAAAGTCTCTTATAGACTAGAACTGATTTCACACTGTAAGTAAAAGCTTACAGTACAGCACAGTTGACTGTTTTTTCCTTTCTAAGTGTTTAAATACACATCTTTGTTTATCTTGTTTAGTGTTTGCAACATACACACAATTTGCGTGAGGGGTGGGCTGGCCCTTTACTTATGTTTATGTCATTTATTACAGTGTGTTTGTTCCTCATTAGTTTGTGTAAGAGGTGACAGAGCTGTTGTCTTGTGTGACAGGGTTGTGCCAGTATCCTGGATCCAGTTAAACTGGGGCTGTCAGGTGGAGGGTGAGTAAAACCAGTCTGAACCCCAAACTCCACAGCGTTATGAACACACAGGAGAAACACTACACCTCTCTCCACAGCGTTATGAACACACAGGAGAAACACTGCACCTCTCTCCACAGCGTTATGAACACACAGGAGAAACACTGCACCTCTCTCCACAGCGTTATAAACACACAGGAGAAACACTGCACCTCTCTCCACAGCGTTATAAACACACAGGAGAAACACTGCACTGATGTTGCTATGCTCTGATAGATAGGGGAGAAGGAATATTATTTCTGTGTTTTACGGGGTCCTGAACTGGTGGTAATTGGTTCAGAGGTTTGCTTCCAGATTTCATTCATGGAGTCTCAGTCAGAGAAAGCAGTTCTGATAGACCTCCTGTAGCCCCTCTCTGCCCTTCCCATGTTGTTTGCTGGGGCTGTAAATCACAAGACATCTTTTTAGTGGGTGATGTTTCACTCTGTACAGTGTGATTATGGTATTAATAGAGTGTAAATCTGTCTGCATCCACAGGGTTGGCAGCGTTCTTTACAGCATCGACAGCATGCCTGATTTACGCCGCAAGAGGACCATGCCTATTGTCAGAGACCTGGTGAGTAATCGCACCAGCACGCTTCTGTTTGACTGATGAAGGCTCACATGACTGTATCAGCCAATCAGAGCCGCTGTGCACATGAGCACCGGTCCAGCGTACATCAGCAGCGAGATGGAGGCACGTGTTTGTGTTTAGATGCTATTTTTGGAGTTTTACGCTTCATCAGATTTAAAGTAGGTCACTCCTCTGGTGTTCAGTCAGTCAGGGGTCTTTAAATGTGCAGCGCTAGTATTTATGATGACGTTTCTTCTGATATTCTAGGTGGCAAATTCACAGAGGTAATTTTGATTTGCAGTGTCTCTGTCCTGTTTGTATGTTTATATTTATGTTTTTGCATCTGTTAAACATTGCAAAGGAATTGTTTTTTGTCCCTTTTATTGCTCATTATAGTTTGTCTACATGTTGCATTTATTTCTTTGGATTTTCTTAAGAATTTTTTCTTTCAGTTTTGTTCAAATGTTGTAGGACAAATGTTAATACTGTATCTGTCCATATTTTGCATGAAATTAAAAACCAACTGTTTTGGTAAGTACGGGTCACAGTTCTGTTCTTCACTTTGGACTTTGGCGTGTTCTGTGGTTTATTCCCTCTCGGGCCCATAATTGTTATGGGTGATATTTTTCCGTGAGTTGTCAGATTTCGTGAGTTGTCAAACTGTTGCTTTCATTCTTCCATCCACACAAGAAGCATTAAAACTGAAATGTTGACAACTCGACCCAAAAATATAACTGGGGCTTCATTGACTTCAGATTTAACTGCAGCTTTTTAAATCATGTAAAAGTGACGTGTGGCAAAATCCTTTTACAGCGTGTGTGAAGTCAGTGCTGCACAGGTTCAGTCTGGTGTTTTCCCATCATGCCCCTGTCCTCTGTTTCCTCCCGTCTTGGGCTGTGTGATTGCTGTGACGGGATCGAGGGACCTGCCCTAACCGACACCAAGGGCTTTATTTTAAAATATCAACCATCCAATCGGCTCCACTGCCTGCAGCAACACTCAGCAATACAAATGCATGTTAAACTTCCATCAACACCTGGCGTTCATGTAGAGGTGAACACCGCTCTCTTTTCTCATCCTGGCTTTAAGGGCCGTTAGCAGCCGGCCGGGTCTTTACCACTGTCAGGTCCAGGTTTAGTTGGTAAAGACTAACTGAGTATTGAAAGCTGTCATGCCTGCTGATGTAAATATGGCTAATTGTGGCTTTCTGACTTTTGACTGGCCATGTGGTGTCCCCCTCATTAACTCTCTCTTACTCTCTCACTCTGTCCTGAAATCTCTGAGTGGTGTTTTTAGCTGGCTGAACACATGCAGTCTGATCTAGTCTGTTCTGTAATGACTACTGACAGTAGTAATGACTATGACAGTAATGTGCTGAGAGATATATCAGAGCACTTACAGTAACAGTACACACACAGCTGCACAGCTGATGCATGAGTCAAACGTAGCTGTACTGCATGTTGGAGGTGAGTTTGCTCTCATCTCTTTCATTTTAGAGAGACATTCACAATCTGATGTTCTGCATGATACCAGGTATGAATTCAGAGATTCACTGTGTGCAGGAAACAGCTTGACTTTCTATGTTGTTTTAATGTTGTTTTCTTTTTCTGGGCATCGGGATGCTTTAGGCTTTGGTAAGTTTCTCTGCCGTTGAAATGTGTCACTGAATGATGGTTAGATAACGTTTCAAATTCCTGATTTCGTATGAGAACCTTTGGATTTGCTGAAAGTACAGCATCAATATAATCTTTTGTCTTTATTTTTCTTTATTTTTACTCATTTTTCTTTTATTCTTTCAGACTTTGGCTGCTCGAAAGGCAGGCATTGCGTTTGGGCTCGTGAACAGATCGACTCTAAACAACGAGGAGCTGGTGAGTTTTACACACACACACACACACACACACACACACACACACACATTGATGTATAGATCACACTGTCACAGCCACACAGGAGTAGTCATGTGACACTAATATAATGCTGAATGTGTAATGTATATCACACAGACACACACATCACACGCATAAGCAAAAACAAACAGATCACAACCGACTTTGTAACTTTTAATGACATTAGTAACTATAATGTGAAACACTTTCTCATTGCAGTTGTGCTGCTTGTTTGTAAATAATAAAGATTTTTCTGATGCTGGGAAACTCTTGGTCATTGATATGCATTTAATCTATGCATGTAGCTACAGCAGTTACAGCTGCGTATATCTGGGCTCAGTTCTCTCCCTGAACTCATCTGTATAGCATGTGTGATTGGTCATGTGACAGGCAGTGTTTCACCTGTTCTCTGCCTGCGTTTAGGATGATGTTGTTTTGGTGTTTGCATTCAGATGATTCTCGTCTGTGACCGTCTCAGTCTGGAATCCCTGACAGAGGAAATACAGTTTTGATGAGAGAGAAAATGACTCTTCTCCAGTAATTGATTGTTGTGTTTTATTAAAGGAAACGTCTGTATGGCCTATAGTGAGGTTTGTTTGTGTCTCACAGTAATGGTGCTTCCTGTACTGTTTCTGCCTGTGTATTTGGGAGTTATAATTGCATGTAACGTGTGTGAATTGTGGCAGTACAATTTTTCTTCCTCATGTTTCTTCCTGTAACTGTGAAGTTTAGGTGGATGTGTTTGTCTGATGAGAGTCACTCAGCTGTAAACTGATGTGGTGTCTGATGAATAGATTATCAGAAGCGCATGAGTGTTTCAGCCTCAGAGACTGAAACAATACAGGAGGAAGTTCAGACATGGAGGCTGTGGATGGCCTGCAGATTTGTAAGTAGGCCGAGCAGATGTCTGAGGGTTTTAAAGACATGAAATACACCAGTGAGTGAGAGAAATAAAGACAGAGGGAGGGAGGATTGAGTGGGCAGGATGAGAAATTACACAGAATCCCTCATTGAAAAGATTGAAAACAGTCCAGGCCTCCATATGCTGTAGATGACACTGGAATCAAGGACAGACACTGTAATATCACTGGCAGTTTCACGAAAGCTCACAGCTGAAGGCAACACTGAGACAATGAGAGAGTCAACAGAGAATGTTCAGTATGTTCAGTGAGGTGTTACTAACTGGATTTTTAGGGGATCATATTTCAAATATTGTTTTTCTTTTTTCCATTCTGAGGTTTTACTAATTGTGTTTATGTTTTTCTATCATAATCATAATTTAGTGATAATTTGACACACATGACCTTTTTAGGCCTTATGTCATGCTGAAGTCAGTCACACAACTGTATTTACATTCATATTCAAGCATTTCTCCAGTGGAGTCCTCCAGTTACAGTGACAGTTCTCAAAAAAATCAACATTCTGTGTTCATGAGCTGTTGTTTTAGAAAGTGCTGCTAAAATCACACATATACATTATAATAATGACTGAATATAAAGACACAGTGGGCAGTTAAATCATGTAAATAACTGCGCAGTGGGCAGTTTTCTGGTTGAAGTTTTAGTGATCCTGACAGAGGAAATACAGTTTTAATGAGAGAGAGAATGACTCTTCTCCAGTAACTGATGTTGTGCGTTATATAGGATACGTCTGTATGGCCTATACGTCTGTATGCTGAATGAGGAGTGTGTCCTCAGCTCTTGTGTGTTTAACAGACACTCTCAGCTCTTTAACAGCGCTGACCACTTTCTCCAGCTTGAGTGATTACATGAATGTTCTCTCTTAGGCTCTCAGTCAGTCTTTAATTCTGTAGTGACTCATCTGATTTCTCTGGAGTTGCTGGATTAAGTTGAAAGGTCTTGTTTAGTTTTGGCCAGCTGTTAGTCCTTCATTTAAGTAACCTGGAATCAGTATTATATCGTTAAAACATGAAATGAAAGAGTGAGAGGCTGGAAGATGATCCAGAATATATAATAAATGGTTCTGAGAAACTATTGGGTGAGGACTGCTGTCAGGACATGATCTCAGGAAAGAACTGTGACAATCTCTTTATATTGTTAAAGCTTCTTGTTATTTCTCATTTCAGTCTGGAATTAACATCTGTTTGAATCCAGTTTATTTTTAAAAGATTTTGTATCTACATTTTCCCACAAAGATCTGCAAATATTTCTGTATTTTTATCTAGTATTACTGCTAGTTTGGTAATTAGCTTTAATTTTAACTCGGGACGTTTTGTGTGTGTGTTTATAAGCGTTTGGGTGCATGTGATGTTCTCAGCAGCTTTTACTGTAATGAGTGTGTGGGTGGAGAGCAGCTGCAATGCATGATGGGCAACAGAACAGTTGGAGAGCTGTGCATGTGTGGCTCACGTCTCCTGTTCTGCTGCAGCTGTGGAAGAGAAAGAGATTGCTCTGTTTCACGAGGACACGCTGTCAGATTTCCACTCACCTGTTATCGCAGGTTTTTCCTGTGTGCTCTCAAGCTGTGAACTTTCACAATTAACACAGACTCTCACAAAAATCTGGCAAAAACATTTCCAGGTATCCACAGCATCAATAGAAATGTTATTTAGCACAGAGAATGAAGCCTTTTTATCAGACTAACACAGAAGCAAACATTCGGATGCATCGTCGACAAACATTATCTTGTTTGTAGTCGCTCATCCTCACAGCAGCAATAATGTAGATTCTGATTGTGTTGCTGAATATTGAGAACATGACAGTGATGGTGACACAGACTCATTACTGTGCTGAGACAACATCTGTGTGTCTTACTGCCCCAACACTCATCCCTCTAATCTCACTCTCTCCCCCTCTCACTCTCTCTCACTCTCTCTCTCTCTCAGAAACTGCATGTCCTCAGGAAGACCCTTCAGGCTCTGATCTACCCCATCTCCTCCACCACGCCCCATAATTTCGAGGTGTGGACGGCCACCACCCCCACCTACTGCCACGAGTGTGAGGGGCTGCTGTGGGGCATCGCGCGGCAGGGCATGCGCTGCTCTGAGTGTGGGGTCAAATGTCACGAGAAGTGTCAGGATTTGCTGAACGCAGACTGTCTGCAGCGTAAGTCTATCATTTATAAAGCAACAGCATAGCAACTCCCTGACAACCACTGAAAACACACTGTTGTACTATGTAGCACCAATTTATCTTGTATTCAGAAAATGTAAGAACAGAGTTTCTCATGAATCGTTCAGTTGCTGTTGTCTGTCTGTTTGTCAGATCTGAGTTCAGCTGCTGTGTTTCATTGGCTCAGTCTGTCATACAAACAGAGCTGTTATCTGAATAGACATATTCATTAAATTCTGAAACGCTCTTCTCTCAGATGAGTGGTAAAGTCTGTTCTGTAAGTGCTAAGGGTGAGATGTAGTCTGCTGTACAGTTTCCAAGTAAAACTCACAAGTATGGCTGTCTGCCAGAGACACCAAAAAGCCTTTAAAGAGAGAGTCATTAAACATCATCATATGTCTTGCATTCCCTGGGTAAAAACAGAAGAGGTTTGGGTTAGTAAGGGAGTAAGACGGGAGTAAGACTGTCAACATAATTTTTGGACGTAATAAACATCCAAAAGGTAAACAGAAGACAAGTTTTGGCTGGTGTTACAGCAGCATATCATGTTTTAATGAGTGTGTTTTTAATGGTTTGTGGTCATTGCTTTATTCTCTGTACTGGCTTGTCTGTTTAGGGAAGATTTAGTGTCACATTCAGAGTCTCTTGAACACTAATAATGGAGCGCCGCCGCTATGAATCATTCATTTGAATAGATCTTTATAAGAGATAAACTTTTCATCTTATTCAGCTGCTTATACCATTAAATTACTTGCAGTTCTGCTCATAAACTACAAATTACTTGCACTTTGTTTTTTAATTTGCACAAATTGCTGTGGCAGATTTGATCTCACAATTTTATACAACTGTAAAAATTGAAGACAATTATATATATTTGATATATTTTTCTATATATTTTAGATATTTATCCAGAAAGTCTTCCACCAAAAATATTATGAAATTCCATCACCTCTGACACTTTTAACCTCCTACCATTTAACACACATTTCTTCTGATTCATCTGATCTTCTGACAGGTGCAGTGGAGAAAAGTTCTAAACATGGAGCTGAGGACAAAACCCAAAACATCATCATGGCCATGAAGGAACGGATGAAGATCAGAGAGAAGAACCGACCTGAGGTGTTTGAGGTCATCCAGGACATGTTCCAGCTCTCAAAAGAAGACTTCACAACCCACCTGAAATCCGCCAAACAAGTCGTGCTGGAAGGAACTTCCAAATGGTCTGCAAAGATCACCATCACAGGTGAATGACAGCAGCAGATGTTTGACAACAGCACAGCAGGTTTCTCAAAGCATGTTCGGCATTAACTGAATAATAGAACTGCTTTAATGTATACAATGTATGTAATATATGTGTTTTATTGTTGGGCTGTAGAATACCCAAAACTTAACACATGAAAATACATTTATGAAAATACATTTTCAATCTTTAAAGCCCTTCGGCTCAGATCTAACAGAACCCTGGAGAAGAAACATCTGATGTCCACAAACACCCGCTCAGTTTTGTAGTTTGGAAATCTGCCAAGAGTTTTGCTTGTTTTCTGACAGCTTGAACAAGCAGACGACAGCAAGCATCTGGTCTGGAGAGTAAGGCAGGCTGTCACAGAAGCCTGCGTCCATTGTATGGCCTCTGTTTCAGTCAAACTCTGCTGTATTAGTTCAGCGGCCGGCCACACAGGGTCTGTGACGTTTCCTCACCTGTGTTCTGTGCTTCAACAAAGAGCATGAATTATTGCCAATACCACAGAAACAGAGAAACAGCCCTCAGCTTTCATTTATCCTGGCTTGCTTGCGATCAAATTTCCAATTTTGAAATGTATTCATATACTCCTGATGTATTTATGAAGTCTCTTATAAACATTGGCCTCAATTTTGATTTAATTTGATGGCAACATGAACTGCAGAAGTTAACCTGGGGACCAAATGTTAAAAAAAATCAGGTTTAAACATTTTTGTCTTGTTTTCCAGTAAAAATGTCTGAGCATCTCTGAGCATGTGTAGATAATAAGATATTATAATACGAAGTTTATTTTCTTTTTTGTTAAATACATTGGCAAAGATATTCCTTTTCATTCAACATTTACAGAGATGTATGGCTAGAAAACAATTATTGGGTAATTATATCTCTGATATTTTTATTTATATGTGAATTTGAAAAGTAAGGTTTATCAGCTTAAATAATATTCAGAAAATCAGGTAGAAGATGCAGAAGGAGAAAGTGGTGCTGTGAGCTCAAAAACAATATCAAACGCCTCAATGTGTGAACATGTCCTTGGACATTCAAACACACAGACACACACACTCACACACAGACACACACACACACTCACAGAACCTCTGCTTCATTCAGGTTAAGCCGTCCTGATTTTATTGGCCTCCTCAACAGGCCTGTGACATTGGATTCGTCTCTGTCTGTCTCCAGCCTCAAGGATATATGTTCCCTGAATAATTTACCCCTGCTTCTTCATATTTTATGAGACAAGAGCTTCCTGTGAACTGCTGCCTCACTGATGGATGGGGCAGGACCAGTATTCCCACTGACAGACTTACACAGTTTTATGTTGCATTATTGCATATTTGTCTGTTTTGAACTGACGTTTTGTTCACTCGATGCAGAACATACAAACTCACCCGGTGCATGACTGATAACATGACGTGATGCTTTGTGTGTCAAAACAGCCGATGGCCATTTGTCCCTGTACACTTGTTGTTGAGCAGTTAGGGGGCTTTTGGGCATGACTCATGAACACTCTTTGTTTCTCTTTCTTTAGTTTTATGCGCTCAAGGTTTACAAGCCAAAGACAAGACGGGCTCCAGCGATCCTTACGTCACAGTGCAAGTAGGAAAGACCAAACGCCGGACCAGAACTGTCTTTGGAAACCTCAACCCTGTGTGGGACGAGAAATTCTTCTTGTGAGGCTCATGAGTTCTTTGGTTATTATGTGTTTGTGTCTCTGAATCCAAATGATTCTTCGCATAAGACAGATTGTGGTTGGTTATGTTCATTCTCATCACAAGAGGGTCACATTAAATGTTAGCATGCATGACATCAAACAGAATGGAAATGTCTTTCTTGTAGTAGCTGATTTTACACTTTATTTACTATATGTAGCTGTGTAGGATTATATAAGTTAGTTATAGTTGGTTATTTTACTATATGTAGCTGTGTATGATTATATAAGTTAGTTATAGTTAGTTATAGTTATATTATAGTTAATTTTTTGCATTTGGCTCTGATTGTCCATCATCTTTGGATTATTGGAGATTTATGCAGTAAAAACACACTAAACACACAGAGATGTTGTTTGTATTTCACAACATTCCTGTCATTCAATCACAAACGAATTTTCAAATGGCTTATGAATTATTCAAAGAAGCCTTTCATTAATTTTACATTTTCTTCAAAGCGCCTCCATTAGGAGTATGAAATATGTCTTTTCTTCCTGAGACTCAAAGGGCTGTTAGAAAAGTCTCTTCAGCTCATAAATGAGCAGTAACGGAAGTCATTTGTAGTTTTAGCTGTAGCCTCATGGGACTGTTTCTCTTTATATTCCTGCAGGCAGCCGTTGCTAAAGTCTTAGCTTGAGTTTTCTTCTGGGGGTAACATTTCTCTGACTGGACCCACACATCTGACCCATCTGTGAGAGACCGTTGTTTGCACTGTGTTTTTTGGACATTTCACAAAGCGAGTAACTGACTGGCTGTCTTATCTCGGCAGTGACCTCTTTCCTGTTTGTGTTGTTGTGGCTGTATTGGAAATATCAGAGAAGGTTGAATGTTCTCTAATTAAAGTCATTATTAATAGATCACTGTGGTTTGACTCATGGGAAACACAATGTCCTGCAACAGAGAGATTTCTGTGGAGGAATGATCTCTGCTTTCTGATGCTGTTGTTTTGAACTTCTGGACGTTTGTCTCTGTGAAGGATTGGAGGTTTTTGCAGCCAGTGATTAGAGTAACAGCTTTACAGTATGTGAACATTAATCCTTAATGTCCACTTTAATTTCAGTTCCCAATCTTAATTCTGAGATAAACACCATCTTCAATTTCGCTGTGTCAGACCACAGGTATCTCTCACAATCTCTGTTTGCACAGAATGACTGTATGGAGTGTGGAACATGTATTCAGTATTAGTTGTTTTAATCTCAAACCGTACAGTATCATTAATCATGTCTTAAGCAGAACTTCTGCAGTGTGGTTGGCAGTTTTCCATCAGTGTTTTCCAGGGTCGTCTTACCCAAACCTCTGAAGTATCAGCCGCTTAATGGCTGCTGATGGCTGGTAAGTAACACACACTTTCCATTCAGGAATGATGGCATGGATTAACAGGCAACTCTGGGGGTGGACCAGCCGGATGAATTGTGCTGTGACATGTCTCATGCAGCTACAGGAAACGGCCTCTTAGCATTTATTTATGTTTATGTGCTATGAGAAACCAATAGTTTTCCCCTTCCTGCCTCCCAACAAATATCTGCACCAATCACTCTTTCCCAGCAGAGCCACTAGACAATTAGCAAGCAAATGAGATGGGTAACATACCTCTAAATACATCTAAAACTGTTTAAGGACACGAGAGAGATAGAGAGTGTGTGATTGAGAGTGTTTGAGCCATCACATACACTCTTCTTGTTTCTTTAGTTGACATTCATTCACACCAGTCAGTGATGAGCTGAACATGTTTGTCTTTACACAGATTCTTCACCTGGTGTTATGTTGCTGAATAAGCAGTAGAAGATAATAATAATTCCTCCCCTGTGTGATGTAGTGAGTTATATCTGACTGTGAGCCTGAACTGCTTTGAACCGGCTCATCCAATAAGAGTGTGGAGTCTGAAATGTGAAATGGTTCCTTTATAAGGCAGGAAGTGAATGAGCTGTAGGCACAAACTCTTTGCTATATAGTTGCTATAATGCCAGCGGCCATACAGTGACAAATAATATAATGAAGAACCTGAAACTGAGCCAGAGGAGAAATAACATCTAGAGAGCGCTGATGTTTTCCTGCTGACCCGCTCCAGTATTACAGTCTGAAATGTGATTATATAGAATCTGTGAGAGGTTGTGCTGCACTGTGAATATACTGTCAAACAAGGACAGCTTAGACACAACACCTATTGTGTAATCTGTAGGACATTTACATTTATTCATTTAGCAGACGCTTTTATCCAAAGCGACTTACAATTAAGGAATATAAATCAGCGAGTCGACATAACAAGGCAATGGACACTGGAAGTGCTGGCCTCTATAAAAACAAAACACTAAATTAATGCATGTGGTGTTTAAAGAGTTTAGGGGTTTACCTCAGTTTACTCTTTCACGGGTACTGAGTGTTAACTGCATTGGGTCAGTACCATGGACAGAAAACACAACCCTGCGTTTCAGAACCACAGACAGCGCTTGAAACAACATTCAGCCATACGGACTCAAGAAGTGACAGCACTGACAGCTCCTAATAAAGCACAGATTGAGGTAGAGCGCAGGAAGTTGCTCGTGGTGTTCAGTGTGTGTATCTTCTGCTGAAGGAGGAGGGGTCAGGGTTTGTACATCAGAAGGAACGGAGGAAGATGCGTCTTATGGAAGCTTTTCACTTCTTTAAAGTATTCTGAGATGTTTCTAGAAATGTGATGTTTGCTACACAAAATCTCTTTCTTTTCTGCCAGAAGTAACAATTACAGTCTGTCTTCCTGTGTCAAACATTTCACTCACTCATAGACGTGTAAATCATATCAATCTGCCACAGCTTCTGTTCAGTGATCATGTGTTAGTGTTCTGTGTAGTGAAGGCTGTGAACATCCATGACCACAGATCGAAAAGATGATGTTTATTTCATTCTCATGAGCTGCATTAGCATCATTCAGCTAGCACCACTAGCACCATTCCTGTGTTATCTTGAAACAAAACTCTCTAGTGCTGGAAGTCACATTTCCAAAACAACCGCTCAGTTGCTCAGGGTTTGTGTGACTCTCACAGGAGTTGTGAGTGATAACTGTAAGCTGTATTGTATTTATTACCTTCAGATAATGTCACTCAGTATAATACCATAATCATTGATTTGAAAGAGTTTGGATTCAGGCTGTGCTGTTTGTATGAGGCTGTTGTGTGTCGACTGCATCTGTGTGAAGAGACTGTCTACGGGCGTCTGTGTGTTAGTGTGTGTGTGTGTGTTAGTGTGTAAGGCCCTGTTTGAATATTCACTGGAGTGTATGACCTTTAAAAGCTGTGTGAGTTTTGTGCGTGTTTGTTGAGCTGGACTTCAGCAACAAAATTGTCCCCTGAAGTTAAAGCCTTTCCCTGGTGCCGTCCTCAATCAAACATGATTCATAAACAGTGTTTTAAAATAAACAAAATACATTTGTACTGTAGCATCTTACTTGTTTCTCTGAGACAACAAATAATAAGATAATCGATACAGCAGAGCAAACGCAGCATCAACTAAAACGCATTTATGTTTGAATGGCCTTTGATGAGAAACATGATTGCAGATGTTTCAGGATCTCATCTCTCTCTCTCCCATCTCTCTCTCTCTCTTTCTCTCTCTCTCCCATCTCTCTCTCTCTCTCCCATCTCTCTCTCT